>PVIU01000015.1:391256-668399 GCA_004026605.1 Ondatra zibethicus | reverse complement strand
CACCTTCCTAGGCCTGGATGGAGGCGAGAGGGCCTTGGGCTTCCCACAGGGCAGGGTAACCTGCCCTCTCTTAGGACTGGAGGGGAAAAGGGGAGGGGGAGTGGGGAAGTGGGAGGGAAATGGGAGGAGCGGAGGAGGTGGAAATTTTGAATGGTACTATGTATAACGCAATAATAAAAAATTAAATGTGGGAAAAAAAGATTTATTAAATATAAAATGCAAAAAAAAAGATCTTGGAGAGATCAGGGATACAAGGAACATACCTAAACATAATAAAGTCAATATACAGCAAGCCAACAGCCAACATCAAACTAAATGGAGAGAAACTCAAAGCAATCCCACTGAAATCAGGAACAAGACAAGGTTGTCCACTCTCTCCATATGTATTCAATATGGTACTTGAGGTTCTAGCTAGAGCAATAAAACGAAAGGAGATCAAGGGGATAGAAATCAGAAAAGAAGCCAAACTCCCACTATTTGCTGATGATATGATAGTTTATATAAGAAACCCCAAAAATTCTACCAAGGAACTTCTACAACTCATAAAAACCTTTAGTAATGTAGCAGGATACAAGATTAACTAAAAAAAAAAATCAGTAGCCCTCCTGTACACAGATGATGAAAGAGCTGGGGAAGAAATCAGAGAATCAACACCCTTCACAATAGCCACAAATAGCATAAAATATCTCGGAGTAACTCTAACCAAACAAGTGGAATATCTATAGGACAAGAACTTTAAATCTTTGAAGAAAGAAATTGAAGAAGACACCAGAAAGTGGAAAGATGCTCTTGGATAGGTATAATTAACAGAATAAAAATGGCAATCTTACCAAAAGTAATCTACAGATTCAATGCAATGCCCATTAAAATCCCAGCAAAATTCTTCACCGACCTTGAAAGACCAATACTCAACTTCATATGGAGAGGCAAAAAAACAGTATAATATAAACTATCCTATAGAATAAAGGAACTTCCGGAGGCATCACAATCCCTGACTTCAAACTCTACTACAGAGCTACAGTGCTGAAAACAGCCTGGTACTGGCATAAAAACAGACAGGAGGACCAATGGAACCAAATCGAAGACCCGGATATCAATCCACACTCCTACAAACACCTGATTTTCAACAATGGAGCAAAAATATAAAATGGAAAAATAAAACATATACAACAAATGGTGCTGGCATAACTGGATATCAACATATAGAAGAATGGAAACAGATCCATAACTTTGGTCATGCACAAAACTCAAGTCCAAGTGGAAAGACCTCAACATAAAGCCAGCCATACTAAACCTCATAGAAGAGAAAGAGGGAAGTACATTTGAAAGCAATGGCCCAGGAAACCACTTCCTAACTATAACCCCAGTAGCACAGACATTGAGAGAAACAATTAATAAATGGGACCTCCTGAAACTGAGAAGCTTCTGTAAAACAAAGGACACGGTCAACAAGAATAAACAACAGCCTACAGAATGGGAAAAGATCTTCACTAACCCCACATCAGACAGAAGTCTGATCTCCAAAATATACAAAGAACTCAAGAAATTGGTCATCAAAAGAACAAATAATCCAATAAAAAATGGAGTACAGACCTAAACAGAGAATGCTCAACAGAGGAATCTAAAATGGCTGAAAGACACTTAAGGAAATGTTCAACATCCTTAGTCATCAGAGAAATGCAAATCAAAACAACTCTGAGATTCCATCTTACACCTGTAAGAATGGCCAAGATAAAAAACACTGATGACAACTTATGCTGGAGAGGATATGGGGTAAAGGGAACACTTCTGCATTGCTGGTGGGAGTGCAAGCTGATACAACTCCTTTGGATGTCAGTGTGGTGATTTCTTAGAAAATTAGGAAACAACCTTCCTCAAGAGCCAGCAATACCACTTTTGGGTATATACCCAAAGGATGTTCAATGGTACCACAAGGACATGTGCTCAGCCATGTTCATAGCAGCTTTGTTTGTCATAGCCAGAACCTGGAAACAACCTAAATGCCCCTCAACCAAAGAATGGTTAAGGAAAATGTGGTACATTTATACAATGGAGTACTACACAGCAGAAAAAAATAATGACATCTTGAAATTTGCAGGCAAATAGATGGATCTGGAAAACATCATATTGAGTGAGGTAACCCAGATCCAGAAAGACAAATATCATATGTACTCACTCATAAGTGGCTTTTAGACATAAAGCAAAGAAAAACCAGCCTATAATTCACAATCACAGAGAACCTAGACAACAATGAGAACCCTAAGAGAGATATATATTGACCTAATCTACATGGAAAGTAGAAAAGGACATCTCCTGAGTAAATTAGAAGCATGGGGACCATGGGAGAGGGTAGAAGGGGAGGGGAGAGGAAGGGAGTGGAGGAGAGAAAATACATAGCTCAATGAAAACAATAAAAAAAAAAGAAACTCTTGAACTCTCTGTTGAATCCAGGTCATAGTCATCCTGGAGAACCAGGTACTGAGATTTTTATTTTTATTTGGGGTGTCTAGTATTTGAAAGCTTTCTTCATAAAAAGATGGAATTCAAATCTGGTGGTTTAGGGCTGCCATCGCAGCTACGCAGGAATTGGAGGCAGAAGGGTTGCAAGTTCAATGGCATCCTGGGCTACAGAGTGAGTTCAGCCTGGCTAGCCTGGACAACCTAGAAAGACTTGTCTCAAAATTCAAACAAGGAAAAGGGGACTGGAGATACAGAATACAGTGGTAGAGTACATATTTAACAATGAACCTTGGGTTCAGTCCTAGTACCTCAAATAAATAAAAAATAAACAAACAGAAGAAGGAATGAGGAGGAAGCTTAGGAAGAAGATTCTGGGAAAATGGACTCAGATCCCAACGGCCTGAGCCCCAGGAATCTATGGCTTCTGCTGGGCCTGGCCAAGCACACAGATCCCAGAGGCCCAGGCCCAGAGCCTGTGAGCCCTCCAGAGACAGGGCCAGCAGAACTAAAATGTGAATAAAGGATATTTTAGGGGTGGGGGAAGAAGAAGAAAGCATTTGGGGCAATATCAAGCTATATTAACCATGTCGCCACTTGTTTTATGGTTTGGATCCATTTTTATTTGGAATTACATGGGTGTGGGAGGCTCTTGTACTGGGCTCCCGGCAGCATCTTCCAGGTCTGCAGGACAACAGCACCAAGCAGAACTAGGAGATCCAATGAGTCCTGAATAGACTCTGTGCACACACAGTACTCATGCCTTGTCTGTCATCCACATGCAAAGACAGGTGCAGTCAGGGCCCAGACTTTGGGCAGAGACCACTGTACACACACCGTGATTCAGGCCCAGCTTGCCCCATGTCACAGACACTTCTCAGTGACACAGAAGTGACGTTCTGTGTCACTTCTCAGCTCAGTCTTGACCTCACTGAACACATGGCCTCGGGCCTGGGGAAACCAAGAGGAAGGGACAAGGTCATCGAGGGACCTCAAGGGCCACCAAACGCCACACCCTTCCTAAGACAGACAGCAGCTGTGCCCCACATTTCTGTTAAAAGATGCACAGAGTATCCAAGAAGGATGAGACCATGTGGAGAGCCCAGGGAATGGGGACGGCTTTGCAAGTGGCCACTTCCAGACAGTGTCTTTGTCACCTTTCTGTGGCTGTGACAGCACACCATCTGGGCTTACGGCTCCAGAGGGACTGGAGTCCATCACGGTGGGGAAGCATGACTTCATGGCAGCCGGAAACAGGAACCGAGAGCTCACATCTTCAGCCACAAACATGAAGCAAAAAGAGCAAAGAAGAAATGGTATGAGACTATGAAATCTCAGAGCCTACCCCCACGGTTGACCTCCTCCTAAACCCCACAAACACCACAAACTGGAGACTAAGGGCCCATATATGAGCCTGTTGGGAACATTTCTCATTTGAACCATCACAACCTGAACTTCCCTGTGGTAAGGGGCACCCGGGGTCACGACCTCAGCTCCATCAAGAAGAGCACCTCACACTGGGCAGGACATCCACGGACCAGGAGAGAGACCAGGCAAATCAAGAAAACTAGACCAATAAAAGGGACGTTCTATTCATTTTAGGGAAAATTAAAAAAAGCATCTCTTATTAATAAATAAAACACAAAGAAGACACTTTGAACACAGCCAGGCAGATTGGGGAGCCAGGGCACACTCATGGTGTGGAACAAGGGGAGAGCGTTTGGAGCTCATGTCCCAAGCCAGGCAGTTAAGCCACGATGGTAATGGATCCACTCTGATGTCAACGCAAGGCCCATGTGGCGCACTGAAGGGAATATAGAGGTGTGTGTCCCTCAGACTCTGGTAAGGAGAAAGCAACATCTTTGAATGGTGAGGTCAGGAAACCTAGCATACAAAGAGGTGATTCACTGTGCTATTTAGAGAGAAAAAAATTCAAAGTACATAAACATTCGATGGGAGAGAATGGCTAGTCTACGAGCCATATGCCTGAGGCAGAACATCCCAGACACGGAGAAGGATGAGATCTGAGCTGTCTGTATCACCAAAGGGCTGCCTGAGAAAATAACATGAACTGAATGGCAGGTAGTGGTGTGTGCAGCAGCTTTAATAACCAAGATGTGACACCCACAGAAACAAGCCAAACACCTCAAAGGTGACACCTCCCCACCAGAGCTGTTCAGTCTATGCTGAGATACACTCTTCAGAACATCCTACAGAAGTCCAGATGCACCAGAGAGAGACTTCATCGGTGTTTGTCACCAACCAGGAGACAGGTGGCTGATGCTGCATAACTGTACGGGAAAGAGAGGACTCTGGAGATACGGACCTCACCTCTATGCCACACTGGACTGTGGTTCCAGCAATGTTCCCAGATGGCTCCCTGGGCCCAGTGACCAATGGAGACTTCATCTTACACCTGCTCATGCCCCCGGCATCTCTTTAGAAGAGGAGACATTGACCTGGGGAATAGTCACCCCTCAGAGATACATGGTACAGGAAAGGTGAGAAGCCTGGGATCCCTGACTCAGCTTATCATCCTGAGTTGTAAAGCAAAGTCAAGTGTCGGGCAACTCAAACCTGGTCCCAGGTTAGTTGAACATGAGTGTCTGTGCCTCCGTTTCCTCATCCGTAAAGGGCCACTGTGGAGATAAAATATAGTAGCCTATATGCATGAGCTTCCTAAAGACCAATAAAGGCCACCTCTTAGCCCACCCATGTGTCTCCCGGTTTTGACATATACGTATACACTTCTTCCTGAGGCCTCGGGCTCCACATTATGGCTACTACTGTTTGCCCTTGTGGGCCTAAGCTTCAGCACAGGACATAGCCAGCCACAGCCTGACACCTCTCAGCGGCTGTCTGTACCCAGCACCAGATAAGGGCTCCATCCCTTCCCAACAGGCAGCAGGAGAGTGGCTCCATGGCAGGGAAAGGACTTTCTTCCATGGCTCCTGCTTAGCAACACCCAGCAGTGCATCCTGGAGGCAGCCAGAATCCCTAGCACAGTCATGCACCAAAGCGGGCTACCCATTCCAGGCACAAGGTTCACCCAGCACGGCAGCCAACCCCACCCTCCCACTGATCCTGCCCTCTGCCTGCACATCAGCCCCAGATTCTCTAACTGAGGCCCCATTCTGGGCTTAGAAACAGCATTTCCATGCTGGCCAGAGCAGCCAGGGCCCCCTCCTCATTAGCTGAGGGTTCCCAGTTGAGCTGTCACTGGCGGCCAACCGCCAACTCCCCCCAAGCCTGAGCTTCAATGACATCATCCTGGCCTGTGAAACAGTTAAGTAGAAGCAGATGTCAGCCTCTGTCCTGGGCCAGGGCACCCTAGGAAACTTATAAGAACAGCCCACAATGATCAGCCATCCTCCACGGAGTGGGCCCAGAGTGATCAGAGGTACCAGGATGGCTGTCCCCAAAATTAAGCTTAGAGCCTGCTAGGTCCTTAGAAATGCCTAATGAAAGGCCACTGTGCTGTCCTGGAAGATTCTCTCCCCCAAGTTTATGTCTACTTAGAACTCAGAAGGCCCTGCTTATAGAGAGGCCTTGCAGATGTGACAGTGAAGGGCCAGGGGAAGTTCATGCTGGACCTACCTGAGAGGCCCTGGACCCAGGGACAAATGTTGACAGGAGAGGAAGACCAGAGACTTTGAAGCCTGGATAAGATGGAAGTGGCCTTTGGGGTGATGATCTACAAGCCAGACATGCCTGGGGCCCCAGGAGAGTGAGGAGCAAGATGGGAGTTTCCTCCCCAGTCCGGAGACTCTGTGAAGAGTTCAAGGTGGAGAATGAGAAGGCTGGGGCACTTGATGTTAGACCTCTCCAGAACTTGAAGAAAACACTCTGTTGTGTTATGCCAGTTGATCCACGGCATATATCACAACAACCCTGGGAAGCCCACACAGTAAGCCGAAGGTGCATGTCATTACTGCTCAATGAGCCACCAAAGGTCCGAGCAGTGGGGGCTGGTGAGAGGGCTCAGTGGGTAAAGGCATCTGCTGACAAGCCTGAGGACCTGAGTTCAATCCCTGGGACCCACACGGTGGAGAGAACCAATCTCAGCAAGGTAATCCTGACTTCTACATACATGCTGTGGTAAGCTTGCATGTGTGCATATGCACAAATGCATACACACAGGTACCTACAAATAAATAAATAGATAAATAAATAAATAAACGCTTAAAAATAAAATGACCTGCACTGGGTTACAACTGAGTATAAACTAATAAGATAGGAATTTTGTTTAATGTAAAAATACATAAGTATTGAAGAAAAAGAAAACCGATCTGCTAAATAGCAGATAGAATGTAGTGGTTATGACCCCTGATGTCTATGTGACTGTATTAAATTTAAAGAATAGGGGCTGGAGAGATGGCTCAGCGTTTAAGAGCACTGACTGCTCTTCCAGAGGACCCGGGTTCAATTCCCAGCACCCACATGGCAGCTCACAACTGTCTGAAAATCCAGTTCCAGGGGATCTGACACCTTCACACCAATGCACATAGAGTAAAGTTAAATAAACCATAAAAAATATTTTAAAAAATTACTTTAAAAAAAAGAATAAATTCAGTCTGAGAGATGTGGGGCAGGAGGCACTCAAACGTCAGTTTTTACAGGAAGCACCCCAAACAGAAGGGTTGCAGACAGGAAGTAGAATGCATAGGAGATTCTAAATGGAGAAAGAGAACAAAGCTAGGCAGTGCTTGGGACGCTGTCTTGATTACTTTGTTGTTGTGAGAAAATATCCTGACAAAGGCGATGTATGGGAGAAATGGGTTTTGTTTTTTTGTTTTGTTTTGTTTTGTTTTTGGCTCACAGTCCACAGCCAAGGGGAAGGCACAGTGGCAGGAACCAAGACAGCTGGCTGTGTCACATTACTGTCAACAGTGGTGAGTGCTTGCGCTCAGCTCCCTTTCTCCTGTCTTACAGTCTAGGAACCCAGTCTAGGGAATGGTGCCACCCACAGTGGGCTGGGTGGCTCTTCCCACTTCAGCTAACCTAATCAAGAGAAGGCCCTCGGTGGTAGCCAGAGGTTCACTTCCCAGGTGATGCTAGACCTCAGATGACATTGGGGTTGACCGTCCCAGAGGCTGAGGCAGGAAAGTGATGAGTTCCATGGCAGCCTGGGACGCTAGTAAGAGCCTAACTTTAAAACCAAACAGAAAAGAGCATCGTGTGCAAAGGATATCAGACAAAATGCACACATACTCTGTACTGCACGTTAAGGAGACCAAGTCACCCAGAAAAGCAAACAAAAGCAATCTGTGTTAACTCCAGGCAGACTTGAAACCAAATGTAAAAACACGAACCCTCTATGTCTGCATTCCCAGGGGAGGTCTTGGAGCAGACTACAGGACGAGAAGTCTGCAGGAAATCGGGAACAGCCAGACTTCGGTGACTCTGTGGCTCAGTGGCTGTGGTTCTATCTAGTATGACCCCCAGTGGCTGTGGTTCTCCGTGACTACGGCCTCCAGTAGCTGTGGCCCTGATGGTTGTGATCCTTGGTGGTTGCAAGCTGGTTGGCTCTCTGACGCTCAAGTGGAAGCTTTAGAGAAACTCTGTCCCAAGACAGAAGCAAACTCAGCGCATCTCAAGGAACCAAAAGAACTAGGGTGTGCTTTCTGACCACAACTCAAGGTGAAGAAAAGGCCCCTGTACTTGGAGTTTACAAACACTGTGGCACAGCTTGTTTTCAAGAAAACCACAGTGGGAATTCAAGCACTGTCTACTGAAGACTATGCCCAGGGATATTTGGCACGTAAGACACTTCACATCAAATCATAGGCAAGACAGGCTGCTGCATCAAGACAGGGGAATGCAACAGATAAAAGAGAGCTCAGATCTCAAGAAGTTAGAGAAGCCCCGCCGGGCGGGGGTAGGGGGACAGGGGAGTGCAGTGCTGTATTTCCAATGCTCAGGAGGTTGAGGCAGGAGCTTCTCAACTTTAGACCTTGTCTCAAAACAGGGGGTGGGCAAAAGGTGGAGAGACGGCTCAGCAGTTAAGAGCAGGTACTGCTCTAGCAGAGGTCAGAGTTCAACCCACATCAAGTGGCTCATGATCACCTGCCATTCAAGGGCACCTAACACCTCTGGCCTCCAAGGGCACCGGCACTCATGATATACACACTCACACACACAGGGGGTAAACACACACATATTCATTAAATAAATATATTTTAAAAGAGAATAAAAAGCAAAGTTAGAAGGTGTAAGTATCAAAATTATACACCTCTGACAGGACTAATGAGAAGAGAAATGGTGGCGGCTATAAACCACGGAAGCCATGAACAAGGAAAGAGAAAATCAGTGTGCATGCTTTATAAGGTGACATCATGGAATGTGTGCTCATAAATTTAAATTTGCAACAAAATGGACTCATTCCTAGACTGACTCAAGAAGGAAAGATCTAGATGGTTCTATAATTGTTCGAGAAACTGAATCATCAGTCAAAAATCCTCCCAGAATTGAAACCTCAAGATGAGAAGAATCTGCGGTCAACACTCGTTTTTCACAAACAATAAGAATAGAAGGACCTCGATCCACATCCAACAAGCGTAACAAGAACAACAAGGCAACAACCATTACACCTCAGGCGTACCACAGAACATAAATGCAGATGGAATCTAATCAACTAAGACCAACCACCTATGGGGTTAATGCACCATGACCAAGGTGGGATTAACTAAGGAATGCAAAGCTAGCTGACTTAACTTTCAGAAGAAGGCTGCTATCTGCTATGTTGACAGCTAGAGATAAAAAACCCAGGCCTGGTCCTGGGGGTGGCTCAGTGGGGAAAGCAACGCTTGCCGAGCAAACACAAGGATCTGAGTTCGGTTCCCCTGCATCCATGGAAAAACCAGGAGTGACAGCACCAGCTACCCTAGCCTCAGAGAAACCGTCTGCCCAGTTGAATAGGTGAACACCAGGTTTAGTGAGTTACCTAATCCCAATCAATCAATCAATAAATAAAGGAGAGTGATAAAGAAATTTGATTTTGATCTCTGTGCCCCCTAATGTGAATGCATGGCATGCATATACACACATGTACATGCCCCCCTCACACATACAGAAGGGAGGGGGTCTTCTCTCTGTGTGAAGAGAACTATTTGGATTTAACATGTATTAATGTGATTTTTTTTTTAGCAATCAGTGAGGTGTCTCAGCAGGGGACTTGAGTTCAATCCCCAGAACCCACCAAAAGGCAGATGGAAAGGAATTTTACAAAGCTATCCTCTGACTGGCACGTGCATGCCATGGTACATGAGCGGCCCCCCACATGTAGAATGAAAATTAAATATTTTTAAATAACATATTTATCTTCAATAACACACACACTCACAAGAACAGGAGCTGGGCAGTGGTGGTGCAAGACTTTAATCCCAGCACTCGGGAGGCAGAGGCAGGTGGATCTCTGTGAGTTTGAGGTCAGCCTGATCTACAGAGAGAATTCTAGGACAGCCAGGGCTACACAGAGAAACCCTGTCTCTGCGGGGGAAGAACAGAAGGAGAGCTCTTTACCCAGACACAGGCTGCCTATCAAACCTCTTCTATTAGAACTGCTTACCAAGATGTCTTTGAAACAGTCACTGAAAAGAAAAAAAAAAATCAAACTATCACCAAACACAGACAACATGACACATAGATCTTATGGCTGTCTAAGGAAAACAAGAAGCTTAGTAAGTAAGCAAAGTGGTCAGCTCTGCCAAATTTAACACACAATTTAACTACATCTCTGTATAATAGCAATACATAGCTATGAATAAAATAAGAAAAAAAGATACTACTCACAGTAGCATCAAAAAATAAAGTGTATGGATGCATTGGTCAAAGATACTAGGAAGAAAATTTCTTTAGGAAGAAACTTGGGCAATGTGATAAGCCTCTGAGCTGCAGCACAGGACATGTAAATATATTATATGACAAGTGAATGGCTTGGAAGACTCCATATTGCAAACATGTCAATTGTCCCCAAAGAGGTGAATAGATTGGGAGAATGGTCCCTGTGGAAGTGGCAGATGCTCTGGTTTCATTTCTGTCGCTGTGATAAAACATGCTGACAGAAAGCAACTTAGAGCAGACAGGGTTTATTTCAGCTGGTAGTGTAAGCAGAGACTGCTCTTTTATTTCCCAGCTGCCTCTACCTAAATAATCACACAGAGACTATATTAATTACAACACTGGTTGGCCTGCTAGCTCAGGTTTCTTATTAACTAACTCTTACACTTTAAATTAAGGTGTACCCATTTCTATTAATCTGCATATCACCACGAGGCTGAGACCTACCAGTAAGCTTCTAGCATGTCCTCCTCCTTCGGCAGCTACATGGAGTCTCTTTGACTCTGCCTAACCTCTCTCTCTCTCTTCCAGCCTGGCTGTATTCTTCCCTGGCATAGGCTGAAGCAACTTCTTTATTAACCAATGGTAATAAGACATAGTCATAACATACAGAGGGGAAACCCACATCAGGTAGTTCCAGTTATAGTTGTTAGTGTAGGGAGGTCAAGGCGGGAACATCAGCGGCTTAGCCATCACATCCACAGTTACGAGCAGAGATAAATGAATCCTACATGCTCTTTCTTGCTTGCTTATGCTCAGCTGGATTCTATCACTCTTATATAGTTCAGGAAACTCTGCCTAGGGAATGGTGCCGCTGACAGTGGACTAGGTCTTCCCACATCAATTAAGGCAATCAAGACTTCCCCAACAAGGTGCCTGAAGGCCAACATGATGAAAACAATCCCTCATGACGTCCTTCCTCCCAGGCAATGCTAGGTTTTGTCAAGTTGATATAACTAATCATTACAACCACAGGTGGTTGTAAGGTCAGATGTCATGCTAACTTTCCTTGAAGACATGGAAGATGAAAGGACTGCCTAGGCTTCCTTCTAGGTGCTAAGATCAAAGCTCTAGCAACCACGGAGGTGTGAAACTGGAGCAAGAACAGATGGAATTCCAAGGAAACAAAATAGAGAGCTCAAGCAGAAAGACACTATTCCCCAGGCACAGCCCGCGGGCCCATCAGGAAAGAGACACATCAAAACAATCCTGTTAACAACCAACCTGTGCCAGGAGGGAAAGTGCAACTTGTACCCTAGCTGGTACAGGATATGAAAATCCATCCCAGGTGAGCCTATGGTATTAAGATGATGACTTAGAAAATGACCTGTTTTTCTCCAGCAAGAAACTGAAACTGCTAACCATAGGACAGGGATGTCTCTATGAGTCAAAAGAACCATGAGGAAAATGAAGACATCGGCCAGGAACTGAGGGAGCTGTAGACACAGCTAGCTCACGGCACAGCTCTAGGCTCTACAGAGAGCCATCATTTTGGTTTTTTGTGTGACTGTATTATATATGTTTAAAGATGTATTTTATCCTTACTCATGCATATGTAGGGAGCATGGAGATGATCAATGACCACAGTGATCCAAAGAGGAGGATGGATCCCTGGAACCAGAGTTATAGGTCTTTATGCACTGCTCAGTGTGGGTGACCTGCCTATGGAACCAAACTCAGGCCCTCTAGAAGAACAGCAAATGCTCTTAAACACTGAGCCATCTCTCTCGCTTCTGTATTTATATATATTTTTGAGGTGGGATTTCCCATGTCTCCCAAGCTGCCTTCAAACTTTCTATGTAACTGAAGCTGGCCTTGAACTCCTGTTCCCCCTAACATCTGCCTCCCAAGTTGCTGGGGTTACAGACCTGTGACACTACACCTGGCTTATGTGGTGCTTGGGATCAAACCCAGGGTTTTGTGCAGCTAGGCAGAGGCTCTTACCAACTGAACTATTATCTCCAATATAATATTATCTCCAATATAAAAAGGAGCAAGAAATTGAACAATGACCTTGTCAAACTGAACTCTACATGACAAAAAAAAAAAAACACTTGAGATAGGACTGTCACACTGAGTTAAGAAACTTTAAGTTAGTTCAAACTACAGGATTCTAATACCTACCACTAGGTTGGTAAAAATAAATAAATATTAGTTTGAGTTAAGATTTCAGAGCAATAGGAAGTCTCATTGATGGTATGAGCATAAATTTCTAAACACACCACGGAAACAATCAGAGGTGATCTCTCATGTTGAACATGTGGCTGTCTTACAGTCTCTCAACCCTGGAGACACCATCTTACATCTACAGCTGTAATCTGTATAGAGATGTCTAGGCTATTCATAGCATCCCACAATGAAAATAAACCAAATAGCCGAGCAGTGCTGGCACACGCCTTTAATCCCAGCACTCAGGAGGCAGAGGCAGCAGATCTTTGAGGTCAGGGTAGACTGGCCTACAGAGTGAGTTCCAGGACAGCCAGGACTACACAGAGAAGTCCTGTGAAGCCAAGGACAATCACAGAATGAATACTGCCCAGGAGAGAAAAGTAATATGCCAGAGAGCATGAGACTGCATGGCTGAATCCCACCAAAAATTGTCAGACAATCCTAGGCAGCACCAGGCCCCAGATGAGATGCCTCCATGGTTAAAGGAGCTTGCTGCTAAGCTTGATGATGGGAGTTTGGTCCCCAGGACTTACATGATGGAAGCCAGGTCCTGAAAGTTACCTTCTGACCTCCCTCCACATATCCTGTTGTACTTACACACGTGTTCACACACACATAACTAATTAATTCATCAATCAATCAATTAAAAGCTGAACCAAGGAAGCAATAAGGAACTGGGAAGATGGTTCACTGGGTAAAGTTCTTACCATTCAAGCATGAAGGGCTGAGTTCAGATTCCCAGAATGCATACACAAGCCAGGTCCAATAACCTGTTTGTGTCTATGACTCTGGCATTGTGACAGAAGAGTCAGGGGGACCCCAGGGTGTGCTGTACAGCCAGCCTGGCCAAAACAGTGAACTCCAGATTCAGTGAGAGACCCTTTCTCAAAGAAGAAAGAGGAGAGTGATTGAGGAGGATACCTGGTGCCAAACTCTGATTCCACATGCATTCGCATGACCATCCACATCTGCCACACATGCACACATATGCATACATATGCACCCGCATATGCCACACACATTTTCTAAAAGAAGCAGTAATACACCAAGAGTTTTTAGAGTCCTATTGCATACGTATATTACCTGAATACTGGTCTCGTAAAATTGTTTATGAATAAAGACCCAAAGAAAAACAAACTACGGTCTCCTCTCAAGGCAAGTCTTCAGCTGCGCTAGGCAATGACAAGGTTGTGTGTTGGGAGAGGGAGGTGCACTTCTGGGACAAGCAGAGTGTTCTCATGGCATCTTTCTCCATCTATTAGCTACTGTGATTTTTTTTCACTTTGCAAGCCCAGATGGTCCTCAGTTTACAACAGCATTATGCAGAGCCAGAGGTTAGCCTACATTATTCTAAGTAGAAAGCGTCTTTGTTACTCCCTGTCTGTCACAAATTGTAGCTTAGGGGCAGTGTGCTGTAGATCACAAGTCATTCTCTTCAGCAATGGTTGGGTGTCCTGCAGCTGTGGCCAGATGCTGCCACCTTGCACCCAGAGGGGCTGCACTGCAAACCACTTCAAAGGAGGGTTCCTATGGAATTGAAAGAGTGGTTTGAGCCGTAGTATAACTGAAAGTCTACAATCACGAGTTGGAGGTCACCCATACTTTAAATTGCGTGTATTATACAGTCTATACTAAGTGTGACATGCATTGAAATTAGAATGTATTTGTCACCATTGAATTTCTTTTCTAAAAGATGAGAGCTGGGTCTGGGATGAGGGCTAAGTGGGTGAAGTCCTTACTGTACACAAGCACGGTAACCTAAGTTTGGATCCCCAGAACCATACAAAAGCCAGAGGTGGTGACACATGTCTATAACTGAGCTCTGGGGTGGGAGGAGACAAGCAGGTCCCTGGAGCTGGAATTTACGAACTCCAGATGCAGTGAGAGACCCTACCTCAAAAAGTAAGGTGGAGAGGGGACAGAGAGTTGACTCATCAGTAAAGCATGTCTACAGCTCTTGCAAAGGACCCAGGTTCGGTTCCCAGCACTGCATCAGGCAGCTCACAACTGCCTGCAACTCTAATTCCAGGGCATTTCATGAGCACATACACACATGTGATACATAAACTCAGAGAAGCACACACACACATACACATAAATAATAATAAATAAATCTTTAAAAGTGAAGGTGAAGAGCAATGGAGAAGCTCACGCAGCATCAACCTCTGCCTTCTACACGTATGCTCACGCACGGGCAAGTAAACCCAAACACAGATGTACACACACATGAACACGTCGCACACACATACACGTGCACACACACACACACACAGGCCCTCAATGATACAAAAAGAAAAATCTTCAAGGTTCCAGATTCTTCTATCCCAGCCAGGTGTGGTAGCACACACCTTTAATCTCAACACTTGGGAGGCCGAGACAGTGGAATCTCTGTGAGTTTGAGGCCAGCCTGGTCTACATAGCAAGCTCCAGAACAGATGAGACTACATGGATCTTTTCTTAAAATATACACACACACACCAGATTCTTCTATCCCATTAGCCATTTGAGACAGCTCAGAATAGAGTCCATCTCTACATCCCTGGCTCTCAGCTCTGCCTGGCTACCCACTGATGGCGGCTACCCACTGATGCAGGAAATGAGTAAGAAATCGAATAGCATCTAGTCACCCACAAGCCCAGGAAGGGTAAAAAGTGACTCAGACCTTTGGCTGCTAAGTAGCTGGTTGGTAACTTCAGCTATTGAGAATGGGACAGACACAGCATTCGGGGGGGAGGGGAACATTCCCTTTGGGATCCATTAGACACCCACAGGAGAAGTCACCCTGGACTCACAGGTCAGGAGTTTAGGAGCTCAGGGAGATTTAAATCTGGAAGTGGCTCAGCCAGGGTCTGGCAGGAAACAGTATTCACCCCCATGGTTCAAATCGCAGACGTTCACTACCAGACTGCTTAAAGGAGAAAAGTAGTAAGGGCTAAGGAAAAGGAGAAGCGAGCATTGGAATTTCAGAGACCACAATGGTCGCCACTGTCGCCAGCCTGAAGCTAGCAAGCCCTCCCCTACAGAAGCCAGCTCGAAGCAGATATGGTGGATACTGGGTCTCTTGGCCTAGCAGCATGGCGGCTTCCCACATCATAGAGAGGATACTCAGAAATCCCCAAGGCCAGCCCCACAGGTATTCTGAGGCACTGCCCAAGGGCCTGGAGGGGACACGTATGTGCCCATAGATTAGCTGTGGAGACAAGAGCTTGTCCTGGGATCCACTAGCTGGGGATGTCAGTCATTCTCCTCTCTTTTCTGGCTTGGAAGTGGTAAGACTAATAACTTGCCTCTGCAGAGCTCTCTGAAGGTGATTCAGTAAAGACGGGATATACCTGGTATGTCACCAGAACGTGAACAATAGGAACTTCCAGCATCCTTGCTATTTGATGTAGAATTGGCAGGGCGGGAATTTAAACCTGGTACTGTCTGGTTCTGTAGCCCTTGCTCCTGACAGGAGGAACAGAAGGGCCCCACCCTGTTGTCCAGAGGAAGTGTCCAGAGCAGAGTTGTTGACCGCCTTGGACAGGGTGAGACCGGTCAAGGTGGGACTGTGCTGACGGGCCCATGACAACGGAATAGTTATGGGAGGTGGGGAAAAGCAAGTTCGCAGCATGGGGGTGGGGGGGTGGCTGGTATCTCTGTGCCACTCACAGGGGTGAGGAAACTGAGGCAGGGAAGACCGTGGAAGATTCCTTGGCATGGATTGACCAGGGAGTTTACTGCCTGCCGGACAGAGGAAAGCTATCTGAGGGAAGAAGTGTGGCTAGGTGAATTTTAATTTAGAAATGGACTTGCAGAAGATGAGTCTGAGCGGCTGCCCTTCACAGGAAGCAGGAGGGTCTCTAAGTTCTGAGATGGTACATGCCTTCAACTAACCCAGTTGTCATACCACAGTGTCCTCCAGTCCCTATCACATGGAAATGACTGCCAGGACCTGACCAGAATGTTCCAGAAGCTGTTCCATCCTGCTGGCAAAAGGAAGCACTTATGGGTGCCCCCCATTGCTGCCGTGATCCTTAGTTTCCCCGCTCCAGGCTGTTGCAGTGGGGGAGGTGGTGACGGCCCTCCACTGGGGGACAGCTGTTATGGTTTGTCTGAGACTCTTCAATTTGTTTTTAAAAGCCCCCTGTCCTGGGAAACCCCTCAGGCCTAGGCTGAGAGGGTAGTGGTCACCCTAGAATAGACAGTGAAGGCTGGACAGAGGTTGCCAGACTGGGGGCCACTGTGACCTGAGGCCCTTTCTCTCCCACCCTCCCACTCTGCAATAACACAGCACCTCCCTGAAGCTCTGCAGACAGCTGCGCCCTTCTGCTCTGCTCTGAGCTCTGCTAGTGATGAGTCAGCCAGCTGGGCCTCCCACAGGCTGGCCAGTGAGCGCACACACGCCACGTCCTCATCTCCAGCCTGAGGCTGCCTCAGGACCACCCCCCACACCCATCCAAAGATGGCCTCCACAATGGAGCCCGATCCTCAGCAGCAGCAGGAGGAGCCAAGGAAGCTCCTGAGAGGCCAAGCCAGGACCTGAGAGGCAAGAAAGTGGTAGGTTGGGTCCCAGAGGCATGCAGCCACATCTGCGCAGGCACATCTGTCCAACCCCTCTAAGGACTTGTCCATAGACATTCCCACATGGAACAGTGGGCAGTTGGCTACATAGGTGAGGCAGCCTTACTCAGAGGCAGCCCATGAAGACCTGGGCTGCAGCTAGCCTACACAGAGCCACTCAGGGCAGTCTGCCCCAGAGTGAGTAGACACATGTTCATGGTGGGACACACAGCTGGCCAAAGGGACTGGATTCTCTAGACCCTTTGTCTAACCCAAGCCAAGGCTTGGCCCTCCACAGTCCCTCCAGATTGTGAGTACAGAGCAGGACCTTGGCTCCTTTCCATGCTCCCAGTAAGATGAAAGAGCATGCAGAGCCGAAGTTGGGTCATACAGAACAGAAGAGGCCCAGGTAGTACCTTGTGTAGGGAGGATAGAGGTCCACACTCTGATAAGGGTCTTTAGTGTGTACTAGCTCCGTGGTGGCTTCTATTTATATGTAAACCATGGATTGAATTATTTATTTACTTTATTTAGTTGGAGGAGGAGGCTATGGGAGCCAAAGAGCAACAGCTGGAGACCGCTCCTATTTCATCCTGTGGGCCCAGAGTATCAAACTCAAGTTGTTCTTGAACTCAGGCTTGACAGCGAGAGCCTTTACCTCTTCAGCACCCATAGTAACTTAAAAACCCTGCTTAGCCTGGGGCCTTGGCAGAGCCTTTAGTTCAGTTCAGTTTAGTTTAGTTAGGTCTTTCTGGGTAGTGCCTACAGGAGCCTCTGTGAGGAGACACCGGACAGGATGTGCCACGAGAACTCAAGGCGTGGGATGGTCTTAACCTATACAGTGCTCCCCAGCCCAGAGCTTGCACAGGTGAGATGAGAAATAGGCAAGCCTCCCATCCAAGGAACCCTAGGCTCTCTCCCCAGATCCCTTCCTGCACACTTGGGGAAAGCAGAGGCAGGAGGGTGGGGGTATGAGACAGCCTGCCTTCATGCCAACTCGGGAGTCTCTAGCCAAATTCTTGTCCTACCCTGTCAGCCCTTGGTAGGTAAATGAGAATGAGGACATGGCGGCTCCCAGGTATGGTTGAAGAGAAGGTTTGTATTATAGATATGAGGAAGAGCACAGTCAGAGGTGACTGGAAGAGCTGGACAGAACATAACGAACAGAATAAACCCGGCCATGGGGCGGGCGGGGGCAAGGGAGGAAGAGAAGAGGAGAGGAGAGGAGAGGAGAGGAGAGAGAATGGCTAAGTTGTATAGGAAAGAGAAGCTGGGGGGAAGGGAAGGGAAGCTCAGGGGCTGAAGAGGTTTAGGGTAGGAGACAGGTGTGAGAAGTGAGGGGAGGAGCCAAGACTATGTAACCAGTTTGGGATGCTGGGAGTCCCATTTGATATGTTAATAGGTACCTCAGTTAGCTATTTGAGACTTAACAGTAGGGAAAGTGGGGATAAAGATGGAGGCAGGAGACAGAGGTTTGATTTTGATTAGATCAGACTTTTAAAATGCCTTCAGCAAGCCTTGTCTGATGCCCTCCAAAGAGTTCCTAGATCCACAGACCCTTTCCAAGCTGCCCCTCAGGAGCAGGGGCCAGAAGCTGAGTGATGGAGTGGAGTGGGGGACATGGACTGTCTCCATGCATTCATTGTATTCATTTGAATAGCTAGCTGTCTCAATCTGATGCCATTCAGCTTCTGACTATAAATGTATCCATGTCACATAATGTCAATGGAGGAGCTGGAGAGATGGCTCAGACTGTGAAGGGCTTGCCACACAAGAATTGGGAACTGAGTCCAGATCTCCAGCTCCCACGCCAAAGGAAAGGTGAGTTTCTGTCACCTCAGCACTGCGGAGGCAGGGACAGGTGGATCCTTGGGATCAACAAGCCTAACCTGAAGAGCAAGCTCCACATTCAGTGAGAGAGCCTGTCTCAAAGAAAATAAAGTCTCAGGCTGCAGAGATGGCTTCACAGTTGGGGCACATGGTTTCCTTGAAGAGGACCTGAGTCCAGCTCCAGAGGTGGACCCGAGTGGCTTAGAAGGAAGGGCAGGGGCCTGGGCTGTAAGGTTGGAAAGTTGGAAATGGGAGGTTTGGGGATAGATGCTAATGGACTGAGAGGGTAGTTCCAGGGTGCTGGCCTTTGCCCAGAGACTCGGGCTGGGTACTGACAGGACCACAATCAAGAAGCAGGGGACTTAGCAGGTCAGGATCAGCTGGCTCTCTCCCACCTTCCTGAACCTGAACAGCAGAGGGGGCTCCCTGGGCTCTTCCTACCCAGTGCCAGCCAGTTGTTAAGTAGAGCCATTTACAGCCTTCCAGGGAGTCTAGTCCCTGAACAAGACCAAGGGTATCTTTAGAAACTTGAGGCTATTACATCCTTGCAGCTGGCAGGCATTTGGGCCCTCTGGAGTTGGTCAGTCTGTGTTTGTCATTACTGCCACACACTTGCTCTTCCTGATTCAGGAAGCTTTGCAGAGTACCCCAGTTGCAAACGAAGGGCACTTCACAATGCTGCCATGACCTAGCTCCGCATCTCACTCCTCATCACACAGAGCCTGCAGGCCAGAGGAATGATTGAAAGGCTCCTTAAGACCTTTGCCAAAGCCTCAAGGTGAGAAGAAGTCAAATATCCATCATCTGAAGGTGATTATACAAAATAAGGTTCATAAAAGCAATGGCATGTTGGTAAACAAGGATGAGAGTGTGATTCTGACACCTGCTGCTTCAGGGTCGCATGCACGCACTTGTGCATGTGCGTGCGTGCGTAAGAGTGTGTGTGTGTGCATGCGTGCGTGTGTGTGCGAATGTGTGTGTGTGTGTGTGTGTGTGTGTGTGTGTGTGTGTGTGTGTGTGTGTGTGTGTGTAAGCCCTCCCTCCTGGTACCCAGGTAGAATCTGGCCCTGTGACCTGGCTAAACAGTCCTGAACTCCCACGGTGAGCATGTTGCATATTGGACTTTTGTGTGCCGAGTCCTGGGTCCCTGAGCTGCTGCCTTCCAGGAGTTGCCCCTTTCACTTGGGCTTTGTTTGATATTTTTTTCTCACCACTGTTTGCCTGTAGTGCACATTTGCCCAGCAGGGAGTGAGAGCGGATCCCTGTAGGCCTGGGGCATGAATGAAGGCATGAATAGAATCCAGCCTTTGCTGATCTAGTCCCTCCGCCAGCTTCCTGCCCAAGTATGGTGAGCAGCAAGCAGAAGTCAGAAGGGTGGTTCTGCTGTGACTTGTGCCTCTGAAACACCATGTCAACACAAGGAATTCTGCTGCAGACCCCAGGTGCTCTGCTCATCAGAAGAGACTGTACAGACCTCTGGAAAGTGCCTTCTTCCTGACTCAGAGCCCTTGAGCCCTGGGGATGCTGGGCAATTGTGCTTGACTCTGCTCTAGTAGCAAATGCCTGGCAGAGCATCAGCCAAGAGCAAGTCAAAGCTCAGGGAAACTCTCCAGAGGCAGCTCTGGGCGCACTGGCTGCTCAGGCAACAGCTGGGGGCCTTCTTCTCTCACTGAGCCAGGAGTTCCCTTGGAGTCATTTCCCCCTTTATCAACTAGCCCTCACAGCAAAGATACCAGGAAGTGGCTCAAATGTGAGCCAGAACCTTCTACGACACCCTCAGCCTTGGCCCTTTCTCCTAACTCAGAACTCACAGGAGTTTATCCAAGTAGATCATGAATTACTCTCAACTAAAGCCTTCTGCAGGCTTGCTATGCTTATTTCACCACCATGGGAGAGCATGGAGGGCCAAGTTAGTGGAAGAAGTGACTTGATTGTCACAAAAAGTGCTCATTTTGTGTGGATGTGTGTGTTTGTCTGACTGTCTGTGTCTCACTGTGACCAAAATCCATGACCAAACAAAAAAAATACAAAAGGAACGATTTATTTTGGTTCCTGATTTCAGAGAATTTGGTCCATGGTTGATTGACTTCATGGACTTGTTCAGAACATCATAGTGGTAGGGGCATAGGGGGAAGAGGATGCTCACTTTTTGGCAGACAGGAAACAAGAGAAGAGCACACAGGAAAAGAGAGGGGTAAGACAGCCCAGGATGGGTAAAGCACTTGCCACACAAACTTGAAGACCCGAATTCAGATTCCCAGGACTATCTACAGGCATACCACCCTGCACACATCCAGTCATGTCAGATTCCCAGAACCTGTGAAAAGAACCATGCAGGAGTGGCAGCCCTCCTGTAATCTCAGGGCGCAGGAAGCAGAGACAAGGATTCCTATGGCAAGTGGGCTAGCCAAACCAGCTGTGGTGGTTTGAAAGAAAATGGCCCCCATAGGGAGGGGCTATGGCCTTGCTGAAGGTGTGGCCTTGTTGGAGGAACTATGTCACTGTGGGGGTGGGCTTTAAGGTCTCCTATGCTCAAGCTACACCCAGTGTGGGACACAGTTTACTTCCTATTGCCTATGGATCAAGACATAGAACTTTTCAGTTTCTTCTCTAGCATCATGTCTACCTTCAAGCTGCCATGCTTCTTGCCATATTAATGATAAACCAAATCTCTGAACTGTAAGCCAGCCCCAGGAAAATGTTCTTCTTTATAAGGGTTGCCATGGTCGTGGTATCTCTTCACAGCAAGAGAAATTCAAACTAAGACACTAGCCAAATTGGTAAGCTCCAAGTTCAATAAGAAAGCCTGCCTGGATAAATAAACTAGAGAGCAATCAAGGGAGATACCTGATATCAAACTCTAGTCTCCATATTCACAGACAGACATGCATACACACAGACACACACATACACATGCATACATAAAAATATGCATTCTCATACCCCACATACACATGAAAAAAATTTAAGATATAGTCTCAAAGTACTCTGTTCAATGGGCTCCCAAGATTCCTATCCTGAGTAGATGTAAGCAACATCTGCCCAAACTCTTAAGGTCACAACAACCGAGACAGATTCAGCCAAGGTCTACTCTGGTGCCCAATGAGTTTATTGAGCTAAGTTACAAAACATAGGTGAAGGGCTACTTACTGAGTATGGATGTTCCTCCCCCAAAAGGCTGTATAGAAAAGTCTTTACCCAGCAGGGATGAGGGCTTTCCTACAGCCACATAGATAGACTCCTTCTACTAATCTCTGCAGGCTATATATTCTATCCCTTCTGATGTGGGATTCCCCTCTGTATGCTGTGAATATGTTTTATTACCATTGGTTATATAGAAGCTGCTTTGGGCATATAGCAGGGCACAATATAGCTAGAAGGGGAAAACTAAACTGAATGCTGGGAGACAGTAGACTGAGTCAGGGAGACACCATGTAGTCGCTGTAGGAGACAGATGCCAGAACTTTACCAGTAGACCACAACCTTGTGGTAAAATATAAAATAATAGAAATGGGTTAATATAAGATGTAAGAGCTAGCTAGAAATATGCATAAGCTAATAGGGCAAACAGTATTACAAATAATATAGTTTTCTGTGTGATTATTTTGGGTCTGGGTGGCCAGGAAATAACCAAGTGGCCTCCGCCAATACCCCTCCCCAAAGCCATGCAAAATTAGGACAAGACTGCATACAATGGGTGGTATGGAATGGCTGGGTACTCAGATGAGGACCCTGTGACCCTCCAGACCCTCTGAGGGGGGAAATAAGGGGCTGAAAAAAACCTAGTTGGGATGGTCTTCTTCAAGAGGGCACAGCTGAACACTCAAAGATGGTGGTTGTTTGGTTAGGAGGACAATCCTGTACTCCACCTAAAGAGGGGAAGTGGGGTATCCACTTATGCACAGAGGGAGGCAAGAAGACAGCTCAGCTCTCCAGAGTTTCCCACACTGCCCTGGTGGGTGGGAGGTTCTCAAATTCAGGTCATCTGGCCAGGAAGCCAACAGAAGGTAAATGAGAACAGGTGGCTCGCACCTCCTGGAGGAAGTGCTGCCACACTGGAATGCCAAGAGCTGAGCTTGTAGTGGTAGTCAGTCCATGGTGAAGCCATTGTAAGGCACAGCTGCCAAATAGGGAGATTTCCCAGCACACTGTAGGTGGGTGGGACTAAGGAAGTGTTGTGGAGTGCTTCCAAATCAAAGTGCTTCTGTGAGTCATGGGTGCCTTGTTCCCTCCCTTCAAAAATGACTTGGGGAAGCCCTGGGGGTGGAGCCTGAAGACAAAGGGAGCCCTGTTCAAAGGAATAGATGGAAGGGGAACTGTCTGTGAAGGGCATCTGACCCAAGTCCCGTGTGAGGCTAGAGCTGTTTTAGAAAAGGGAACTTCATGGGGAAAATGCCTCCTTAAGGTTGTCCTGCAGGCAAGAACAAGCATTTTCTTGGTTCATGATTGATTTTGGAGGGTCGAGCCCATTGTGGATGGTACTATCACTGGACAGGGAATCCTGGGTATGTACAAGAGCAAACCTAGCAAGCCATTGAGCAGCATCCTCCATTCCCACCTCAATGATCAGCTGTGATGTGGGAGTCTAAGACAAACAAACCCTTCTTCTCTAAGTTGCTGTGGTCATGGTATTTATCTCAGCAACAGAAAGCATGCTCATAAATGGGAAAATAGCTATCCTAAGCACAGTCCTGATTCTCACAGAGGAAGAGGTCTCCAAGGGAAAGGGAGCCTATAAGGACTAGTGTGCCTGTATCTGGTCCAGCTTTGGTTCTGAGGCAGATGGGATAGACCCACATCTCCCTGGAACACTGAGAAGATGTTGCACACTATTTAATAGCGCTATTCAAATCACTTCGTTTTAATGCTGTGTTCTTTGTATTCTTGCTGTCAACACCCTCTTTTCCTGTAAGAAGCAGCGGTGTTGGGGCTATAACAATTGGACACCACAGCTGGTAACTCTTTGGCTCCTTTACTTCCCTGGTTGACTTGAAGAAAAGTTACCAGGCTTCTGGAGAAGATAATAGTTGCAGCCCCAGTTCCTGGAGGTGCAGCCTCAACGAAGGCTTTTTGAAGCAGCTCTTCCAAGACGTTTTTGCTAACACGAATCTGCAAACTCTACAACTAACACAAGTAAGTATTAGTTACTTTTCTGCTGCTGCAATAAAACACCCCAAACAAAAGGGAAGAGAGCATTTATTTTAGCCTGTAGTCATGGAGGGAGGAGTCCGCCCTGGAGCAGAGGCATGGCCAAAGTTGGTTCACAGGGTGGCACGAGTAGAACGCTGAGAGCTCGTGTCCTCAACAAGACAAAGCTGAGAAAGTGAGCTGGAAGTAAGGTGAGGCTGTGAGCGCTCAAAGCCTGCTCCAGGTGAGCCATAGCATATCCTTAAACCGTGCCACCACCTGGGAGCCAAGTGCTCAAACAAGCTGAGCCTATAGGGGCCTTCTCTTTCAAACCACCATGCCCTGCAACCATTTTCACCTAAGCCAGATGGGGAGCACTTCCCGACAGCTAGCCACATAACTGCTATGATTGGTCCAAACACAAGCCTTAATTTTTATGTGGGTATGCTGGGATTGACCCAAACACCCCTTCTGTAACTATATAAGCAGGTTGTTTGGGCTCAGTTAGTGAGTCTGGTGTGTGAGAATTTTTTTTTCTACCAAAGGTGGCTAACCAGACAAGGGCCAATATTCCCTAAACCTCCCCCATCTTGTGATGTGCCTGTTTACCCAACCCCTAGACATTACCAAGATCTGCCATCCCCTTCCCTTGCACAATCATCAGCCAATTGCAGCAGAGTGTGAGGACAAACTCCCACCAATGGGATGGGACCCAGCTTCCACCTGCATTAGGATTAAAAGACAGAGACCACTTTGGCCACGCGTGTTGATTGCTAGGCCAGTTTGGGTTCTGGGCCAACCTTTTTGAAAACTAGAATTTCTTTGCCAGGTCACTTTTCCTTTGTGTGTATTTCTTTGTAGGACACTGAGATGATTCTTTTCCAGCAAAGAAAGCACCGTAGTGCTGGCTCGCCTTGTGTTGCAGCATTAGGTGCTAGAAAAGGCTCTTTCGCGGGGTCTTCCTTGCCTGCCTGTAGTCGTTTGGGCTGAGCTGGTACTACGAAGAAAGCAGCAGAGAGCAGATCGGCAGCGGTAACGGAGCTGAGCAGTCAATAGAGGCCTAGCCACAAAAGCAGCAAGGCAGCCATCTGCGTGGCAGCTGAAGAAATAGCTGAACAGCTGGAGAGCGATCTGGGCAGGAAGAAGAAAGAAGCAAAAGTTGAGGTGTTGGTTGTAAAAGAGGGAGAGAAAGGTCGTGAAGACCCAGAGAAGAGAAATTTCACACCCTAGAAGATTGCCCGATCTTCCAAAGACCCTCAGGGACCTGTGGAGGTTTTAGGGCCAAGTATCTCGGACACCCAGACCAAGAACTCCAGCACTGACTGGAGCTGAGGCTAAAGAATCCCTGTTTTCTAGACCTACATAAGAGCTGCTAAGGCTTTCAAAGCTTAGAGTTTGCATCACGGCCTGCAGGAGAGCTACATGGACACTAGAGGGCACCACCTGCTATGCTCCCACCTGCTACTGCCACCTTTCACTACTGTCAAACACAGAAATCCAAAAGCTCCCAAACACAAACACTTGCAAGCTTCTCTCTGCCCACCCACAACATCCACCCAGGTGGAGCAAGAGGACCCCAGATGGCTGACCAGTAACAGTTTTATCCGTCCAGTGGAGGGAGCAGCAGGACAGCAGCGGAGCCACCATCTCAGGCTCCAGCCTTGGAGACACTCTACCATCCAGGGACTCCCAGAATATAAAGCAGAGCCCAGATTGGCATGCTGGAGACACATGGCAGAGAGGACAGGGGAGATGGCCCAGTCTGGAAAGCACATCAGACCCAGCTTCCAGCCCTCCCTCTAGAGAGTGGGAGAGCAAACCAGAGACCTCGCCTACTCCGACTTATGACACCGCCCCCCCAAAACAAAAGCACTCACCACCACTCCTATCAGCTGGAAAGGGGACCTAGGAATGGAGTGGAGATCTCCCCCACCTTAGATGGCAGACAGGGTCACCAAACTCCAAGAGCTCATGCACACCAACAGGCATGATTTGGGGCCACGTTTCATCCTGTTCCAGCTGCATGGATTGTCTACAACGAACACACCTGCTTCTGTAGACAACCTGCTATTCCAATGATCTGGAAGGGGGTGACATTGGAAGGAGTCGCCTATAAGATTCTAAAGGAAATTTGGCTCCAGCGGGGAACCCTCCAAGGTGATCTTTGTATTGAACACTCAGATTCAGCACCACACACACACACACACACACACACATCCCAGGCCACCCAGGCACACAGAAGCCACTAGTCCTTTCCTGTCCATCCCGCCTCACACAAAGGGCCAGGCAAGCCTACTGGCTGTGGTGAATGAGTCTCCATTCTACCTGAAAGTGACTAGAAAATGTGGGTGTGGGGTGTGCCATTCCCTCCCTGTGGCCCTCTCTGTATCTGTCCAATAAGAAGATAAAGTGGCGAGCCCTCTGAGGTCTCACCCAGCCCCAGGAATCTTATGATTTCATGAGCCATGGTCATTATCCCTGGATAAACTCTGTGGCTCCCAACACTGTGGACCAAGAAGTGAGTTCCAAAACCAAGAAGCCCCATGGAGACGTGATGCACACACCCACAGCGCCAGCCAGCCAGGCCTGGCATGGTGCTGTGACTGCCTGGCCTTACATGGAAAATCCACATCTGAATACCTCCTCTGGTCATCTGGGATGTATTAGGCTCTGGCCCTGGGTCTGGGCAGAGTCTAATGAAGTCCAAAGCCAGGGAGTTTATTCCTGAAATGATAAGTCTCCCAGCTTAGAGGACCAAAGCCTTGGCCAGCCATAAGGAGATCTCTATCACTAAGAGACCAGACACTCCTTGTGACTACCCCACCCCAGGACCAGCAGCAGAGTATGAGCGATGAGCACCATGGACCTGCAGCTGAACAGGGCTGGAATCAGAGTCCGCCTCTTGCCTGTGCAGCCCTGGCTCCCTCCTAACAGCCCAGAAGTTCGGTGAATAGCTGTCTCGTCCCTTATCGCTCGCTGTCCCCAAAGCCTAGGCTGGATTTTTTTCCTGGACTTGACTCAGCTGCCACATGGAAGGCCAGAAGAATCAGGCAGCCAGTATTTCAGAAGCATCCTTGGTCCAGCAAGGGAAACTCATGAAGGGTAAACATCCCTTCATTCCTCTGCCCTTGGATGGGAGCATTTGAATCACCATTATAATGTCCCCATATGTGCCCTGTAGGACCTCCCATCCTCTTTCCATATCTGAGCTTCCCGGGGGACAAGGGTACCCCCAAACTATGCATGTTTGCCTTCTGGATGGGAACCTAGTCTGAATTAGTCAACCCACTGCTACTGGCTTCTTCCTACCCAGTCAGAGGAGCACAAGGAACTGCATGCGCAGAGCGACCAGAAACGCATTCCTTGGAAACTATGAAAACCAGCTGTTTTTGGTGGCGCTCACTGGTGGTGTGCTTGCCTGGAGTGTGTAAGACCTTGGGCTTGACCCCCCCCATGACAGAGGGGCGGATGGAGGAAGAAGGAGGAGGAGAGGAAAGGGAAAGAGGAAAAAGAGAACTTGAGAAAGAGAGAGGGGAAAGGAGGGAGGGGGAGAGAGAGAATATGAAAGCGATTCTAAGCTCATTTCACACATCACACAGAAACTAAATAGATAAGGTCCACATACAGTTGACCCCTCCTGCCCTATACAAAGCAAAAGTCCGGGTGGCTTAAGAAACAAAATCTACCTTGGGTCATGACAAAGTCAGGGAACCTGGAGGTGGGTGGTCCAGCAATCTAGGACACGGGCCTTACTGTCTTCCCTGTGGGTCCTCTAAGGTCATCCTACGCATCACTGCCCACTCGGCAGACAGCAGGAAGGGGGAGGCAAGTATGGTCGTGGGCATTAGGAGTGAGAAGTGCGGTGCCGTGTGCGCTTCTGCCATGGTCCATGCAGTGGCTTAGTCTTCGTGTAGCACAAGGAAGTTTGGGAAAGGCTGTCAGCACTGGTTGGTTCCCTGCGGTGACCTCTGTCTTCTCTAAGGGTTTTCCTGAGTTATTCTGGCAGCCTTGAAAAGCTAGACTCAGCCATCTATTCTTAATAAACCAACTGAAAAAGCCAACTTAACAGTGAAAATCAGAAAGGGGAGGTTTATTTAATGTAGCCACATTGGGAAAGGGGACAGAGTAATTCAGTGAACATACTCATATACGCCAAGTCCATTTTCAGGGTCCTAGCGTGATGTTTAGGTTAAAATAGAGGACCAGAGTTATGCATGGCTAGATAGTCCCAGTCAAGGTGTGGCCCCACTCATCCCTGACCCATCAATGCCTCAGCTCCCATCTCTCCAGCAAGGTGGTCTGACGAGATGCAAATCTCTTTCCAGGAGAGCTATTCCTCTGGGCTTCCACCTTTTTTTTTTCTCCCCAGACATGATATTCTGAAGACATGTCAATTTCTTAGTGAACATTATTTTAACTGTCTAATAGGCAAAGGGAGAAATGCACGCGTCTCTTTAGAACATTCTCATTCCTGCCAGGATGGCCACAGGGGCAGTACAGGTTAGAAGATCTCTCCAGAAATCAGACCCTGTGGTTGTATTCCATCAGCTTTCTCTAGATTGCCCTAGGAGTGTTCTTCCCTGAGAACTCAAGACTTCCAGTGGCCATTGGAAGTTCATGTGACTGGCAGCATCTTTCTGTGTTCTTCTATGATTTGGCACATTGGTTGAATTCATGTGTATCTGTTCCTAAAGATCTCCCCCTAATGCTGTTTTGTCTCTATGAATACATCCATCTTCCTGTGGATGCACAGCTGGGTTCTAGGTGTGAGCTGCCTTGAATATCATCCTGTGGACACATCTGTGCACAGCCCATGGGCATGCGTGTGTTTCCCTGGGAGAAGACTGCCTGGCGGCAGCAGGCAACACATTCAGTCCCAAGCCCTAACATGGTTCATTGTGCCGCGGCTGTCCTACAGCTCACGTCCTGCACAGAATCGGCACAAAGCTGATTCACACCCCAGTACGCATGCTCCCCACCTCGCAGGTTGGAGCAGCACCCCAGCTGACCCTCATCACCCCAGGATCCCACTTGTGTCGGTTACTTTTCTAGGTGCTGGGATGGAATACCGATCCTACTTTGCTTTCTGTTGTGACCCAAACCAACTCGGGGAGAAGAGCTCATGCAGGAGCTGAAGCCGAGGCCATGGAGGAAAGCTGCTGTCTTGGCTTGCTCCAGCGGCATGCTAGTCTGTCTTCTGATTCCACCCAAGAGGGCTTGCCCAGCAGTGGCCCCCCCCAACAGTGAGCTGGGCTCTCCCACATTGTTGACCTATGGTCATTAATCAAGAAAACACCTCATAGGCTTGCCTGCAGGCCACACTGATGAAGGCATTTCTCAACTGAAGTTTCCTCTTCCCAGATGACTCTAGCTTGTGGCAAGTCCTGGGGGAGGGGAGGGGGAGGGGGTACCAAAACAGCACAATGCCTAACAAAGGCAGCTTAAGGAAGGAAGGGCTGGTTCTGGGTCACAGTTAGAGGGTACAGTCCATCATGATGGGGAAGACACGGCAGTAGGGGCCTGAAACAGCCAGTCGCATCACACACATTTAAATGATGTAAGATTAAAAAAAGGGGGGAACTAGAAAGACGCCTCAGTGGTAAAGAGTATCTGCTGTTCTTCCAGAGGACCCAAGTTTGGTTCCCGGCACCCGCATTGGGTGATGGCTCACAACTATACAGAGTTCAGTTCCAGAGAACTGGAAAGCCTCTTCTGACCTCCATAGGCATCTACACAGAACACATGCATGCACGCACGCACACACACACACACACACACACACACACACACACACAAAATAAATAAATAAAATAATGGTGATTTTCAAAAGTGTCTTGAAATCCAGCTATAAATGTACAGAAAACACTAGATCACTGTTAACGCCTGCTAGACTAACTACCACCCAACTCAAAATCCAACTATCTCCACACACAGCTAAACTAAAAGTTCAGATATAAAGTCACTGACACCAAGCTTGCCTGAGGACATGAAGACATGACAAAGTCATACACCTGGCAAGCTTTAAATTAAAGAGGATGAAAAATGTAGGCGTAGAGGAATCCATCCATATTTTTATTTTATATCTGTGGGATTTGCCTGTGTGTATGTATGTGCACCTTGCGTGCCTGGTGTCCAAAAGGTTGGATGAGGGCATTGGATCCCCTGAAGCCGAAGTTACAGATGCTTATGCGCTGCCATGTGGGTACTGGGAATTGAACCCAGGTCCTCTAGAAGGGCAGCCTGCGCTCTTAACTGCTGAGCCATCTCTCCAGCCCCTGCAACGGTCTCTCTTTGTTAAGAAACAGACAAACATGACTAGCATAGGGAAAGATAAAAGCCATATTATATGTAAGATTGTGCTCTCCTGATTACTCAGCTAATGAGGAAAAGGAGGAAGGACCCGCATTCAGGGTTACAAAACTGTTCTCTACAGTCAGCCAGCGCCTTCCGCTCTGGGGTGACACCAGGCTTTGCAAAGCCATGAAACAAGCTGCCTCACTTTCCCTACTCTGAGTCTCCAGAGCTCTGACGACAGAAGGGAGTCCTTGTTTCTCACAGTCAAGAAGCTGGCGCTCAGCTCCCCAGCTCCTTTTCCATGCCATCTGGGGACCCCAGCAGTGAATGGTGCCATCCATATTTAAGGTCTCGACTAACCTAGGTAACCCTTTGCAGACATACCTGGGGGAGGGGGCTGTCTCCTAGGCAATTCTTGATCTAGTCAAGTTGACAGTCAATATTCACCCTCACAACACCTGGAAATGAAGAACTAGGCATCTCTGTCCGCCCTGTTAGCAGTCAGTTCAAAATGAAGTTGTGCCAGACCCAGTCAGACCACCACAATCTCGTGCTTCCCTGGGGAATGTGGCAGGATCCTGTAAGATTTCCCTACGTCTCCCAAGACCCAGAGTCTGACTCTCCACTCGGCCTCACACAAAGAACAACACCCAGGGCAACGAGCAAGCAGGAACAGCAGTTCTACCCCCACTTACTAGTAGGCCACAGGATTGTAGTCCTTGTCCCTCCCCTTCTGGATTAACCACAGACTCTTCACAACTCTGCCAGTGATATCCAGCCTGAGGTCTGCAAGCCAAGTGACCTTTATTGCCCCCATCCTCTCTCAGTATTTCCTCCCATGAGAGGAAAAAAATGGACCTCTGGAATCTCAAAATGTTTTATTTGGTCCTCAGTGCATCTATTTGAGATATAGACATCAGAAATCTGGCAGGTAGAGGCTCCCAGGACCAAACCTAGAACCTAGAGGTCATATTGGCTAGATCCAGGGACAATCTAGGATCCAGATCTAGTCAGGAGCCCCTGGACCCTCACACAGAGGGGATTGTTCTTTAGGGCCCTTAGTGTAATGACTACCCATCCTTGAGAAAGATCACCAGCTCCCAGAACCCTAAAGAGTCCCTTTGCTAAAACACCTGTTGCCACCTCTTGCCCATAACTAAGGGTATGTCACACCATGGCTGGTGAGAAAAAGGTAGCTGAGCCCCAAAACAATAGAGGGACCTACATGACAGGGATTATAGGCAATGCGGAGCAGGAACCACAGGGCTGGTCCTAACATTGTACAGGCTGAGTGTGACTTTGGTCCACAGTCCTAGGCCATGGGATTTATGCCTGTCCAGAGAAGTATCCAAGCCCCTTGGGAGAACCACGTGAGGCCTCCTGACCTTGTGGGAGTGCCACCTGCAGCAACGGTCATCTGGCTGAATAAAGCAGCTCTGAAGAATAAAAGCCTGGCTACGGGACTTCAGGCACCAAGGTCAGGGTCAGATGCCCCTTGCCACAATCTCTCATATATGTAGTACCCCCTAGTTCCTGCATGGAGGTGGAGTGAACAGGGCACAGGACAAGGCAGCTGCATGAGAAGATGATCACCCTTCTGCCTTACTGAAACCCACTCTTGGGTTCAGTGGGGGCCCACTATCTGATGGACAAGGTCCCTTCAAGCTGGGTACTTTGTGCCTGGGCTTGTCTGCAGGAAGAGTTAAAAGCAAGCAGCAAGTGCCCTCTGGGTGTCATAGGGAAGGCCTTGATTGACACCACAGAAAAGTGGTTGTTAACCCTTGTTCCCTGAACCTCAGAAGAGGGGATTTAGGGTCCATCTCCTCCTCGATTTCTTTCAGTGAAGCTCAGGGAAGAGCCCAGAACTCTCCCAGACCTTGTCCCAGGCCCCACCTTCAACCTTCCTTAAGCTCTGTTGCCAAGGACGGTGTTTAGCTTCTCTGAAAAGGAGCCTGCAGAACTGCATTCAAAGCATTTTTAACGCATGCAGCAACCACCATAAAACCTACACGCAGCTAATTTTGTCTGCCTGGTTTATGTATTTCCTAAATAAATCTTCACAGAGACCGAGAATTTTTTTTCCCATTCCTAAGTGAGCTACAGAGCACATTTACCAGGGCGGAGCAAGTCAAACAGTGCCAGAGGGTGGAGGGGACAAGAGAGACACAGAACAAGAACATGTGTCTGCCTCCAAGAGGAGGGACCAGCCTGAAGCGCAAGCTATTTCATCAGCTGCTCCTGCCCCAGATTCTGGGCTCCGGGACACCCAGACAACGCCAGGAGTGGGTGCGGTGGTTCTTCAGGCCCCAGCAGAGAAAACTGTCCAGCTATCTTCCCCCAACTGAGTCAGAGACATTCAGGCCACAGCTAGCCGTTTTGATGGCCAGGCTGGAAAGCACAACTTACCTCAGGGTGACACTGAGAAGGAAGCATGTGTGGCAGGGGAATGTGAAGAGACATCCTTATCCATCTCCCCCATCCCCTGCTTCAAGGAGTCTATGAGCATAAGTCCTCTGTTTGGCATCATACTCTTCCTGTGGGATCCTTCTAAACGGGACCAGGGTGAACAGGACAATAGCCACCAACCCTTGAACAGCTAACACAGGAAAGGCATGAGAGTCCCTCTGAATCTCAAGCACCAAGAAAGAGCCATTTCCTAAGGCTGGGAGTCAGGCCTTTGTATGTCACCCACCAAGGTCGGCACTGCCTTCACCTCCAATCAGGCATCTCAGGACCATCTCGCTCACTGCAGACAGACATTCGGGCCATCCAAGCACCCGCACCGGACCTGCTCTTACACGGGTGGGCCATGTACTCTGTACCACATATGCTCCCCCAAGGCACCTCAGTCCCAACCCATAGCAAATACCCCACAGTCTGGTTGAGGACAGCAGAGTAAGAGAAATGCCTGGCAAGGCTGGAGTCCAGTGGAGGACCAGAGGAAAAGATGAGACAGGGCAGACCCCCTGCAGAACGACTTCCCACCAGTGGGCCATTCGCACAGTCACAGCCTCCCCAGAGACTGCCCAGAAAGAGTGAGGCTCACCCAAGAAAAGGGAGAAGGCACCTTCCAGACATAGCAGTTTCTGGACATGCCTTCCCCTTCTGCCCAGTGGCGGTCCTAAGCAGATGGGCAAGGCCCTATTTGTCTACCCTCTCACTCGACTTTCCTTCCTGCCATGCTGGACATCTGCCCCGACTCCTGAAATAGAAAATAGGTGTGCTTGTGACAAGAGGGGCTAGCTCCTCAGGTCCCTGAGCCACAAAAACCTGTTGTCCTCATAGACAAGAGTCTCTTTCCCCATTAACAATGACAGATGGGCTTGGCCCTATCCCATCACCTGACCACAAGGGACAAGTCCTCCAGGCACAGGGCAAGACCAGGAGGTCTCCTGGAACAAACTTGTCTGCTATAGGATGTGGCCCTAGTCTTCATCCATATCTTGTTAAAACCATAAAAAAGATATCTAAAAATGGCTATCATCCTGATAGCATCCATTTCAGACTTAATAAAATGCTTTCTCTTCCCTGTCAGTGGCAGCCTGACTCTCCCGAATCAATATCCCCGTTCCCCAAAACACATCTTTCCAGTTAAAACTACCTAAGGTTGGCCTTATAGTTCATTCAAATGACCGAGGTAGGAAGATCATGAATTGGAAGCTGGCCTGGGATACAGAGTGGGTTCCATGCTTCTGCCTGAGGGTCCGCACTCAGTTTTTATCTCTGTAATCAGGGTGCACTTCATCTCATCCCATATAATGTTTTTGAGGGGAAGGGCGGGGACCTGGTAGCATGAGAATTAAGAGTATTTGTGGGGTACCATCAGAGAAGGGCCCACCCAAAGTGAACCTGAGGGTAAGGGTGGAGGTCTGGAGGGTCTCCCTGAGTCCCAGTACAAGGGACGAGGCCAGAGTAATACAGTCCCCATCCAGGGCCCTGACCCCTGGGCTCCTCCTTCTGCCTCCTAGCTTGTGAGGATCAAGACAGTCTAGAGCTCACACAGGGCCCCCAAGTGCCACGGTAGAATGTCCTTCTAGCTGTGTGTCCTCTAAGTATCCCAGTTGGAAGGCCTGATTCAGCAGGCTAACGGTCTTCGTGGGGACAAATGAACCTTGCAAAGCCTCCTCCAGGGGCATCTAGTGGGGAAAGGATGAGAGATCGCCAGACTTACTTCTGAAGACTCTCCAGGGCAGACGCAGGGCCCTCCCCACTGAGGCCACATCTTCAGCCTCTCGGGTTTGTTGCCAAAGCTGTGAAAGATACTCAATGTAATGGCTAACCTTCATTATCAACTTAGTGGCATGTGGAATCGCCCTGGAGACATCTTCAGGTGTGTCTAAGAGGACAGAAAAGTTTAGCCGAAAGGAGAATATCCACATTGAATGTGGGCCGTTACCATCTTATGGGCTGGTGCCCCAGACTGAATGAAAAGGAGAACAGGCGCTGAGCACCAGCATCCACCTCCCTTTGCCTCCTGATCGCTGACCACTCATTTCCTGCCATGGTGGGCATGTACTTCTGAAATGTCAATCAGCTCCTCTTTCCTGAAATTGCTTTTGTCAAATATTTTGTCTCATCAATGAGACTATGTGACCTCAGTAAACTGCTCTGCATGTCACAGAATGTGTCTCTGCCCTGTCTGGCTTCTTGTGTTGTTGCTGTTGTTTGTTTTTTGAGACAGGATTTTTCTGTGTAGCTTTGGAGCCTGTTCTGGAACTCGCTCTGTAGACCTCAAACTCACAGAGATCCGTCTGCCTCTGCCTCCCGAGTGCCACCACCACCTGGCCCTGTCTGGCTTCTCTGCAGCAGCTGACACTCTTGCACTCTAGGGGTGAGGGACATTCTGTGAAGCCACATGACAGAAACCAAGAACAAAGAACACTGGAGCATCCGCCTGGGGTCCTCTGCCCATGGTATCTGCAGATGCCTCCAGGCAAGGCTGGCGGTTAGACACAGCTAGGGACTGGGTGTGCAGGATGCTGTGGTTTGAATGGGGAGTGCTCTCTATAGGCTCCTGTGTTTGAATACCTGGCCCTCAGCTGTGGGCTCTGTTTGGCAGATTGTGACTTCTCGGAGGCGGAGCCTCCCTGGAGGAAGTGGGTTGCTGGAGGTGGGCTTTCAGGATTTATAAGCTGAATGCACTTCCTGTCTCCTCTCTGCTTTCTGACTGCAGATGCCATGTGACCAGCTGCCTCCTGCTCCTGCCACCATGTCTGCCCTGCCATGGACTACCGTGCCCTCTCAAACCATGAGCCAAATGGATCCTTCCTCCTGGAAATTGCGTTAGTCGTGTATTTTGTTACAGCAACAAGGAAAGGAACTCAGACACAGGGCCAACGGCAGCCCACAGAGTCGGAAGCTGCAAAGGAGGTGTCGTCTGCATCCCTGAGGACAGTGAGGACCTCCAGTGGCCACCCCAGGACAAACCATGGCAAAGACAGCAGCAAGTCTCACTGGGTCCCTGGTTCTCTTCCCACACGCTCTGTTGTCACACAGGCCTCACCCGCTCATTGCCCAAAATAAATACAAACACAGTGGCTTCATTCAAGGGATTGGCTTAGGCACCCAGCATCCTATGGCTGTGAAGTCACATCTCCAGAAAGAAAGATGCTCATGCCTGCAGGACCCTGCCTCTCCCTCCCATCCAGGTGTGAGTATGGATGACCCTCACACCTCCATTTTGCCCTGCACTCAGAGTGAGCCCCGTGGGCCCCTGTGTCTCCAAGAAGAAGTCCACAGTGGACCTACCCTGGGGCTCCACTCCACAGCCACCAGTTCCGTATCCATAGCTCCTACAGGACAGAGTGCGTAGGCGGGGGGGCCAGGGTTGTGGCCACTGTCGGGGCAGGCTTATTGGAACAGGTGCAGGTGCACCTCCGACTGAGAAAGGAAAATGGATTTCAGGAGGAGGAACATCTGTTGCGCCATGTCTGTGGCACACTGCCCAGCCTGCTCGTCCATCTATTGCACCGTGTCTGTGGTACACTGCCCAGCCTGCTCGCCCTGCCAGCTTACTTGTGCTGCCCACCTAGTGGCTTCCCTGGCTAGGACAATGGAGAGAGCAGTCCAGGGACCCACAGACTCTACCAAGCAGCACCAAGATGAGATGATTGCACAACCAGAGCGCTCGGGACTCAGGGCATGCAGTACTCCCAGGTAAAAATTTAAAAAGTTCTAGAGCTAACTGACATGAAGCCCATGAAACTGTATCAGCCAATAGGAGCTGAGACTGGGGAGACTCAGGGCACATAGGAGCCAGAACCCTAAGGCCATGAAGGCCTAGTGCTGCCTCCACCATGGCCATTAGAACCTCCACGGTCTGTTTCCCTCCTGGTTTTCTTGTTCGCCATACAACCTCTCAGGAGGAACGTGAAAGTCAGAGTCCCCACCCAAAGAGGCCCTTCCTAGGCCGCCGAGGGCAGGACCTGACTTCAGGGGCCATACTCAGAGTGGGTAGGCCTATCTCAGCCAAGCGGAATGAATGACAAACACAACATAAACATGTGACTTGGGACCTATGAGTACACAGTGGGCATCAATACACAGGGCCAACATGCCACTCGGGTCCTATGAGTACACAGTGGGCATCAATACACAGGGCCAACATGCCACTCGGGTCCTATGAGTACACAGTGGGCATCAATACACAGGGCCAACATGCCACTCGGGTCCTGTGAGTACACAGTGGGCATCAATACACAGGGCCAACATGCCACTCGGGTCCTGTGAGTACACAGTGGGCATCAATACACAGGGTCAACATGCCACTCAGGTCCTGTGAATACACAGTGGGCATCAATACACAGGGTCAACATGCCACTCAGGTCATGTGAGTACACAGTGGGCATCAATACACAGGGTCAACATGCCATTCGGGTCATGTGAGTACACAGTGGGCATCAATCACTGTTGAAATGGGCCTAAAAAAAAATCACAGCCAGGATCCCGAATTGGTTCACACTCTTAACCAGGGAAGTTCAAAGGCCTATGGCCACTCGTGTTTATAAGAAAGGCCAAAATAGTTGTGGGGCACAGAGAGAAAGACCAGGTCCCCACAACTGAGACTCCAGCTGCAGATGCTGAATGTGGTTTTGTTTTTTTGGGGGGGGGGTTGGTTTTTTTCAAGACAGGGTTTCTCTGTAGCTTTGGTGCCTATCCTGGAACTAGCTCTTGTAGACCAAGCTGGCCTCGAACTCACAGAGATCCACCTGCCTCTGCCTCCCGAGTGCTGGGATTAAAGGCGTGCGCCACCACCGCCCGGCTAGCTGGATGTGTTTTTATTCTGTGTTGAGTCCCTGAGCGATAGGCGCATATCCTCCTTGAGCTGTGGATGATTGTTCAGTAGCAGCCATTAGTGGATGAAGTACCCATGAAGTGTGGATGTTTGTTCGGTCACAATCGCAGCAGTTAGTCAAACACTGGAATAGGCTTGCCTAGGGCACCTCAATCCAAACAAGTTCCAGGCTCAATTCCATAACACTCAGGGGACTCACCATGGCTCAGATCTAGACTCACTCCTTCCCCAGGGACAGGCAGGCAGAAGAGAACCCTGGAAACACACACACACACACACAGAGAGAGAGAGAGAGAGAGAGAGACCGAGACAGAGAGAGAGAGACAGAGAGAGAGGCACACACAGACAGAGAGAGAGAGACTGAGAGCTGGGCATTAGCATAACCTTGGGGCTCACTGACAAGCCCACAGCATCCAAGGCCATGTACAGGAGTGTGGTCTCAGAGTAAGTGCCAGGAGAGGCTGAAACCCCAGTCTGTGATCTTCACTGAACCCTAGGTGCTGCTTAGAAGGTCTGTGCCAAGAGGCCCAGGCTCTAGGCTCTGAGTGCCTTTTCAGTGTCCTTGGTGAATTTTCCTTGGATTTGTGCCCTACACCTTAACTTTTTGCTGGGTTTACCAAATTCTTTAGTGGGTCCAGCACCCACTCTGGAAAGGAGAACTAGCTACTCTCCTGCCTCTGACCTTACCTGTTTATCTGAGAAGTGGAATGGGGCCCTGTTCCCAGGATGCTAGGGGTAGGGTGAGGTCAGGAGGAGACAAAACCATGCTCCTAAGTCCTGGAAAGGTGGTAGGGCCCAGGAAAGAGGGGCAGAAGACAGGACAGGTTCACAATGGATCCTAGGCCTCCTTGGGGCCTCTTCCTTTTCCTCCCAGTCCCTATCCTCCTAGATTCTCACCTCCCCCAACAAGCCAGAACTGGGCCTGAATCCCATGGAAAATAGCACCACACATTTTCTGAGATGTTTTAAACCTTGTTTTGGCAACGCTGCCTCTGCTCTGTGGCTCAAGCCGCCTTGACACAGGACAAGACTGACCCAGAGTCTTGGTCCCCAGCCCGCGGGCTGGCCAGCAGCCAGAGCCTCACCCCACCTCCTAGCCAGCCGGTTCCCCCAACTGCCGCCCACTCATAACCTCCCAGACTCACTGTCCCCCAGATGCAGGACACAGAGGCAGACAGGCGAGGCCAGTCACCCCTGCCAGTGGCTTATGGAGCCTCCACAGCTGCTCGGTACCATCGTATCATCCCGAACACGACAAGACACCCAGGTTGATGACTTCATTCTCCACTGATGTCGTGAGTCAGGAGGGGGTCCGGTCCAGTCGGTAAAGAGTTTTCACGGTGGTGGGGACAATTAAGTCCAGAGAGAACTTGCAGGGTCAAGAAGTGACCAGCTGGAGGCAGCCTAACCGTGACTCCAGCAAGCAGGTCACACTTGGCTGGGGCAGCACCAGCCTGGCACCAAGAACCCATGTCACCTTTGCTTTGTCTCTTTGTGTTAAATCCATGCTGAGAAGGCAATGTCACTTCGTTTCACAGAGTAGACACTGAGGCTTGGAGGAATTCTAGGTAGAGCTAGGGTCCCGTGGCATTGGTGTCAGGGCCGACCAAGCTGGACTTTGTAGGCAATCCCGGCAACTAATAGACAGGCAGGCAGGTGCAGGCGGTTGGGGCCCAAGGTGAGCGTGGGCAGCCTGGCCTCAGATCCTAATAGGTAACTTGTTTTAGTCCCTCGAGCCTTACCTGCCTGACCCACAAATGAGAATAGCAAACATTAACTTCACTTTCTGGCCCAGGACCCAAAAACCCGGGCAGCCACAAACAGTAGCATGCTCTGAAAATGAGATAGCGAGTGGCCATGAAGGACCTGGGTGAGCAGGGATACGTCAGGCTGACCCCAAGCCCCTGGTATACAAGGAGGGAGGCCCCGTCCGAGCAGGAAATGACACAGCTGGAGGACAGGCTACAGCCACTCTTGTCTTCACTCAGGGCTCTCAGCAGCGGCCTGTCCCTGCAGACTAGCCTGGGAAGTGAGTGACAGAGGGTGTGGTGGCCAGAAGGGGACCAGGGACCCTGCTGCTACCATTGCTACTTGCAGCTGCCTAGTGACTTTGGGGGGAAGGGGATCTTTAGGGCAGACAGGGGTGAGAGGTCTCAGGCACATCCTAACTCCTCACTGGTATAGGAGGCTCCTGTCCGAGGTCACAGGGCTTTGTCCTGAAGTCCAAGCTGAGCCTTCTTGCTTTCCTTGAAGTTTTTTGTTGTTGTTGTTGTTTCGTTTTTAATCTTGATGAAAAGAAGCCTTGAGTAGCAGGGTGTGTGACTCCCTGCTATGGAGAGGCCAGGAGCAGGGACATGTAGTCTACACTAACACAGACCCTTCTGGAGGGTGTGACCTGCCACCAGGTGGCCCTGGGTGACCGGAGCCTGCCTTGTCTCACCATGACATCTCTGTGGCCTCCTGATGATGGACGCCACTCTGTTGGCTTGTGGCTTTTATGGTTAAGTAGCTATAAAGGTTTATTTTTACCTCACTCCAACAAAAATCCCAGCTCTTTCAAGCCATCATCTGTCTTCAGGCAGAAAAAAAAAATGATGCAGCATAGAGGCAGAGGACTGTATAAGGGGACAGGAATAAGGGGACAGAAGCGGCAGTGGGTCCATCGGCTCCTCTGCCCTGCTCCCTCCCCCATGGTACTAGCCAACACAAGGACACAGCTCTCCAAAGGCTGAGGTCAGAGCGCAGATGGGCCACAGTCTGACCACTAGGATTATAAGAAACACACCACTGGTGTTCTTGGCTAGATGTCTTTCTGATAACACACAGCTCCTGAAACCCATGGCAACTTCTGTCTCCCTGCCCAGCTTGTAGATGAGAAGGCTTGGGACACTCAGCCAGGCTTGGGATATGCATCCCTCTTGTTGTGTATTCCTCTCAAGCCACAACACATCCTGCAAAGGACCTTCAGGCCCATCTAACTCTACGGCCCTGGATGGAAGACACGCGGGAAGCCTGGGCTTCAGGCCAACTCAAACACACCTGGCTCTTCCTGCCAAAGAGGGGATCCAGGCTCTCATTACATGGACCACAGCCACAAAGGCCACCTGGGAGAAAGCCACTGTGTGGCTTTGCTGAGCTCAAAAAGATAATCTGAGGGGTCAGGTGACCAGCGAGCCATTTGGGGTGACAGTGTATGACTTTCAAGGCTGACTCTTTAATATCAGGTAGATCTGCCTTGGACAGATGGACGTCGTGAGCCAGGAAGGATAACAACCATATTGTGGGGACACATAAGCTGCTCCATGTTGTTGTGTGAGGAGGAAGTGACCACTTTGGAATTGTCCTGGTTGACCTTCAGCTGATGCAGGCCTGGTGGCTTCTGGCTATAGCCTTCTGGAAAGTCAGGAGCCAGGTCCACCTGCCAACCACACTGCTCCTGAAATGTAGCGTATGGAAGGGACAGCTGTAAAAGGACACGAGAAAGCATCAGAGCCCAGAGCCCTTTTGGGACTCAGAGTCGGTGTCATGTGTAGGATGAGTACTGGAACGTTCTAGAAGTATTGAACATAAAGCTGCAGAAAGGGTGGTTTTTAAGGACTCAGCTCCAGAAGGCCCCTTCTACACACACACACACACACACACACACACACACACACACACACACACACTACACACCACACATTCACTCACTCAAATATGGTTTGTGCTAATTCTACCTGGCTAAGAATCCAGAGGGAGGTCTTTCTGAGTTTGAGTTAAGACTCTGCCACTAACCAGCTGTGAGACCCTCAGTTGGCACCCCCCTTCCCTGGCCTCTGAACCTCAAATGTAATTCAGCGGGTCTCTGAGACAGGACCCTGGGAGGTGCAGAATGCATACTCCAGGGAGCCACACTAACACTTCTGAGATAGAGCTCATGACCTTCATGAAGGGCAAATCGGATCAGAGATGCCAGACATGGACAGACATCTGGTCTCCTTGTTCCCAACGGCCAAGATTAGACTCCAGCTCTGAGTTCAGACTTGATTCTGATCTATGCCCCACTTTCTGGAGGATGTCCTCAACGGTGAAGTGAGTGTTGAGCCTGAGACCCAAAGTGACGGTCGTAACTGCGAGTCCACAGTGCACAGATGGGCAGAACTCCACCTGGCGGGTGGTGCCAGACAGAGCTTTGAAGAGTGGTGAGCCTGTGTTAACAGGACACAGATGTCACACCCTGTGGCCCACAGGCTAAATTTGGCAGAATCCTGCCAAGAAGGAAGCTGGTCCTGACAGGGACAGCCTGGGTGGGCTTTGACCATGGCTTCCATGGAGTACCTGAAGCCTGGAGCAACCTCTTAGCTCATTCTCCCCTACCAGCCTAGGAGTCACAAGGGGGTAGGAATGTCTCTCAGGCCTCCTGCTGACACCTGGTTTTTGCAGGTCCCTGCCATGGATGCAGTATCATCCAAAGTGCATCTGCGGGGCCCGGGATGCACATTTGGCTCCGGGGAACACGACTGCCTTCCAACATACCTTGGAGAATTTTAGTGACCACCCAGGGCTCCCAGCAGAGAATTGGTGGGGACGCAAGACAGACAGGTGCCTCCCACAACAACTAGCAGGGCAAAGAGTCCATTGGGAAATTTTTCAGAGAGACTGCTCCCCCGTCCAGTAGTATCAGGCAGCAAACATCACTTTCCAGCCTCAGGAAAACAAACACAACTGCCTAAGGCCGACCGGCCCTCCTCTCCTTGAGCAGGCCACAAGGGACACCTTCAGCCAGACTAAATCTCTTATAGGCCTTCTAAGATGGCCACTGCTGCCTACCCTGGAGCCTATATCAGACAAGGACCAAAAAGTCTCCAGGAACAGGTCCTTGCTGAGGTATGACTAGGCCCAAGTCCAGCCACCCACTTGCTGCTCTGGCTTCAACTCAGGCTGACTGAAAGTCCCATAAAGGTGATCAGCCCCCACTAATTGAGAGCAGCCTAGCTCAACACCAGCCCCGCCCCTGCCCCCAAGACTGTGGGAGGGGTCAAGCGCTCAGGAGCCTACAGCTATTTCCACAGGAAAAAATGCCTTCAGGCCTCCCAGGGGCTCTGTCCCAGCTGTGACTCAGGGATCTCGACTGCCAGATGGCTTCTTGTCAGACTGTTTGGGCCCTGGCTCCTGTCACAGTGAGGGCTGCTCCAAGCAGGGCCCTAAGGTCAGCTCCATAGCCTCTAAGGGCCTAAGCCCTTCATACTGACAGAGGCAAGAACCAGTGGGGCCCAGCCAGTTTAAGGCCAGTGACAACGGACTTGTCCACAGGGACTTCAGCTTCCCACCTGTAAAATGCACCATCAAGCTGCGGAGTGGCTTGCAGGACCCTAGTGATCCACAGGTTAGCTCAGCCCAGTGGGCCTGAACCCTGCAGGGCTGGGTCCCCAGGCACGGCCCTCAGCAGATACTCACTGTGTTGTCAGTGCGGTGGGCATCTCCATCAGATATAATTTTAGGCCACATTTTCAAGATCAAGAAAGATGAGGCTGTACATTAGAACTATGTCTGCACCATGCATGAGATGTGACACCTGTGTCACACGTCCTCACAAGAGGCAGGCCTTTCCGCCCTTTTGGAGTTGACCAGGCCTACAAGGAAGGTGTGTTCCCCACCTCCTGGAGTGTTGGGCCCTGCTGGATGTTCCAGTGTCCCTGGAAAGCCCTGGAATCTTAGATCGTGATGCCCCCTCATACACTAAGGACCACATGGGCAAGGCACCCAGCTCGGAATTGTTCTGGAACAGGAGCCTCATCCCTCCCCATAGTACACAATGGCCAAGATCGGAGGACATCCTGAGAGGCACTGCCACTCAGCCCTGTGAAACCACAGGACAACACGGAAGAGCTGCTGGAGGACACCAAAAGTGGGACATCCTGGGGCCCGCGTGCCGTGCCAGGTCCTGGGGAGGATGGAGGGATGATGGAGCTTGCGAGATAAAGACAGGATGCTTCCATCCCCGGAACTAACAGTGTGGGGATGGGGATGAACTCATGCACTCAGCCTCTTGTCGCATGGAAGGCGTGGATGAGAGAATCCAGGTCTCTAGAGACAGGCCCCCGGGCTCTCCACTTCCGGGAAACCCATCAGCCACCCCACTCTAAGCAAGGCTAGGAGAGAGCTTGGGTGTATTTCATGTTGTGTGTCACCAAACCATGGCGAGCTTCATATTTTCCCACTGACGTCAGCGGCGTGGTCTGAAGCGGCTGCAAAAGCCTCGGCAGCATAATTGCAGCTGTCTCCGCAAAGCGAAGTCAGATGGTTTTTCCGACCTCCAGCCCCCGCTCCTCCCCCAGGCCTCCTCTCCTTTTTATTATGTTCCTTGGGCCCTATCCAGATGTTCCCTGCAACAACAACCCTCCAAAAATTTACAAAAAGGGAGCGAGTGCGCGCAGCTTCCTGCCGGCTAGGGTGGAAGTGGCGACGTGGCAGGGTGGGGGCAGCCACGTCTGCAGGCCTGGCGGGGGGAGCGGCCACATTCAAAGAATCAGGCACATCAGACACCCTTTAAAGTCCATGTCTCCTCCACCCCATGCCTTGGGTCTGTAGGACATGGCCGAGGGGCCTCTGGCCCAGATGAGGAGGGCCTGGCCAGGCTGTGACTGAACAGAAACCAGAGCACTGGTCAAGACAAGGCCCAAGGTTCAGACTGACTTGGCACCATGCCAGCTACATATGTACATAGGGTCTCCATGCTGTGGAGGTGGTGGCTGGAGCTTTAACTAAGATCCGTCCTCCTCCTGAGCAGGCATCAGGGACCATCTCACCCGGAGCAAGCACAGTCCCTGACCAGGTGCTAGAGTGGAACAGAGAGGGTGAACTCTACAGCTCTGGGGGACAACACCTGAGCCTCTAAGGCAGGTTCGGGCCACATGGATACATGCAGGAGCAGGCCCTTCTATGCAGAAGAGGCGGCTGTCCCCAAGGCTCAGGGCGGTACCTGGAACTGCTAGGCCACAGGCAGAGCTGTCCACAGGGCCACATCCTATGTCCCACCATTCTTGGATGCCAATGAAGCCTTGCTGGGTGCAGTGGGCAGTCTCTATTGTCCCCCAAAACAGAGAGCCCCCATGCTAACTTAGGGGATTCCGGCCCTATTCAGTACAACCTGTCCCAGAGTGCTGACCCAGAAGGCAGAGTGGAGAGATCCAGATGAGGCCAGAGAGGGGTCAGCAAATTGTCGAAGGGTTTGAAAACTGTAATGCGGGGCCTGTGAAACCCAGGCTATGACAAACAATCCCTGCGACACTGTCTCCTGCCTGCTGACCAGTCACTGAAACACTAGCCCTGGAGCTTGGAGTCTCCAAGACTACCTCAGACCCAGGGATATGCCAAGGGCCTTGGACCACCCGGAAGTTCCCATAATGCTTGGGGCTTACTTAGGGACAGGATACATACAAGCACCAGCAGAGGGACAGCTCAGAGCCTAAGGAGAGTATCAGGCCCTACTCTCTCACGTGTTCCCTTCCAGAGGAGGCATGTTAACTACACTGTCTCCTGCATGTGTCGGGGGAAGGCAGGTCAGCCTGTGTAGCCTCCATGCCGGGGGTTTTGATTGAAAGCGGGCCACACTAACATGCCTGACCACCTTACACAACAGCAGTCTCAGCCCTACTGAGAGTAGGTGACATAGCATGGCTTCAGGCCCCACCATAAATCACACTGTCAGTACGAACCACTGAGACGACCCGAGACCACCAGGCAAACACAGACACTCTATCAGGCCAGACTCTCTAAGTGGGTTGAGGTCAGAGGTCACCTACCAGGAGTTGGGTCAGAGTCATGCCTTTGGGGACTGTGCAGGGTGTGGCTAAACCAAGCCTTCCAAGTTAACCCTTGACTAGATAGTGACAGTGACCCCAAGGCGAGGTGGGCAGGGAGGCCATCAGCTCAGCTCTTAGGAGCCCTGTGGGGGCATCAGGAGAGGAAGATGGTAAAGCCTAGAGAAAATCTGCAGTGCTATAGGAGGCAGGTGGAGTTGCCATGGTAGACACCATGACATGTCCAGGGTCCAAGATCATCTATGACAGAACCTAGATCTAATTGATCTCCCACTGCATACTCCTCCCACCCCCAGCAGCCTCTGGAGCAGGGAGCAGCCACTTGGATCTAAGGCCGGTATGGCTGCAGGAGGTGTGGCCCCTCCAGAGAAGGACCCCAACTTCTTCCCTTCACTTAAGGTGGCCTTTGGACTTGAATATTAGTGTTACTGCACCCATAGGGTGCCGCTCATTCCCTCCCAGGACCCCCAGGCAGATGGAGATGGGCCAGATGACACAGTCAGTGACCTAGTTAGAAGAACTCAAGGCTCCTTCCAACACCCAGAAAGGAAGGGCTAGATCTGCCCCATCAACCACATTGGGCAACTCTGCAGAGTCTCAAGGGCACCACCTGCAGGAGAAAGAAGAGTGAGTTTCTGCTCCACCCAGATGGCAGGGGCATGGGCAGAGCCAGCCAGGGACAGGCCATCGGGTCTCCCAGCACCAACCAGGAGAGGTGGTTGAACAGGGTCTCCTGACTCCATGCCCTACAGTGTGGGCATGGAGCTCAGCCGGGACAGGAGGACTGCCCTTCATGGCTCCTTCACAGCGTGGGTCCTTCTGCTGGTGGGAAGGTCACTGAACACACCTGATTCCTTCAGGCTCTTGGTGATCTTGAGACCTAACTGGAAACGGCATTGGAAGGTTTGCTTGTCTCTGTTTTGTCCTTGAAGAACTCCTATTCATCCTTCAGTGCCAACCGCAAATGCCATCTCCTTGGCCATCCAGCTGATGCCTTTTTCCAGAATGCAGACTGTGAGAGCACCCCAGACCCTCATCAGACAATCGTGTGGGTCTTGAGAGCTTGAGCTATGGCAGGACCAAATGGAGATGTGCTGGCACGGTAAAGTACATCCCAGGTCATGAGGACCCGGCACCAAAATGTGGGTCTCATACTGAGTGCGTGTGGGAATGGAAACCGTTTCATATATTGGGTTAAAGAAAATATGAAGTTCATTTCACCTGGTTTTAATGTGGCTAGCAGGAAGTTTTCAATTTTTAATTGCATATTCGGTTCATGTGAGTTTTCTGCTGAACGAAAACACTACTCTCTCCTGGAATCACGCCTGGCCACATGGCTCCAACAGCATTTGCTGAGTGAATAAATGGATGGGTGGATGAGCAATGGAAGATGGGTAAGAGGATGGATGGACGGATGGATGGACGGACGGACTGACGGATGGATGGATGGGATGGATGGGATGGATGAAGGATAAGTGGATATGTGAATGGGTGGGTGGGTGAATGGACTATGGATGGGTAGATAGCTACATGGATAGATGGGGATTGGGTAGCGAGTGAGTGGATCGACAGATATATGGCAGGAGAGATGGTTGAGTATATGGATGAGTGGATGGGCAGATGGGCAGGCGGATGTGTGGGCAGATGGAGATATGCATGGTTGCATGGGTGGACAAATAGATGGATATACAGACAAATGGTTTCTGGAGCAAAATGTCTCCCATTGCCTGAGGCCCTGACCTGACCAACTGCAACTCAACTATACCCTGGCCAAGAACAGACATCTAGTCAAGCCCACTGGGACAGCAAGGGGCCATTAGTGTTTACAAGCACATTTCCAACCATGCTGAAGGACAGTGCTCTAGGGCACAGGGAGAGGTCTGCTAATGCCACCCAGCCCTGCACCCCTGCCTCTCCCATCCTTCACCCTGCATACCACCAAGGGGCAGGCAGGGGCTCTGCTGGCCTCCAAGGCCATTCCCAGGCAGGGTCTTGCCCCCATCCCACCCTCGAGCCTAGGGCAGCATAGGTGAACTCAGCAGGGCCTTGAAAGCAGGAGGGTTTGGGGGTGGCTACTAGAAGACATGGGGCTATTATTGACCCACACTTAATGAGGTGATGCTGCCCTCTGGTGGTGGGTAAGGGTGCCGACAGCTGGTATACAGGTACCTCAGGTTGCTGTTCTTTGGCTCCCAAGTGTACTAAAAAAAATACCCAGCTCACAAGGGACTCTTTGGGACAGAAGCTAAACAGAACAGGGTTGTGGCGAGTTTAGGAAGCATTCTGCCCATAGTGACATCAAGGAAAACAAAAGCTGGTTGCAGGATATAACGAGTCTGTGAAGTGCCTCTTCAATTCAAAACGATTTCATTCAAAGCAATAATCCACAGAAATCTCCCCTTAATAGCAGTCTGAAGTCCAGCTTGAAGTGAAAGACAGCACAACCTGCTGTTGACTCCAAGAACTGCACCCCAGCTTGACAGGCTATTAAAATTCTGCAGACAGAAGAGCCAGTCTCTGCCCTGGAAAAGGGCAGGGTAAGGGCTTGCGAATTTCTAGAGCTCCCCAATGGGCTGATACAACCAACAGGAAGCAGCCACTTGAGGCAGGGTTGTGGAAGAGTCGGATCTGAAGCCCGGAATGCCTAGGTGCTGCCGTCGGCTCCCCTCATGTCGGCACAGGCAGCTGCTGGTTGTACTCTATGGACGGCTAGAGACACCCTCCACACTCCTGAAGTTGCAGCAGAACCAGTCATCTGCCTTCCATCTCCTGGGTGCGGGCAGGGTCTCTGATGGTCCTTCCCAACATGGCGGCACTGCGGCTGACTGAGGCAGTGGCAACTCAAGAGCTGCCCAGCCCCACAGTGTACTTGCCCATCACTCGCTTGCTGTAAGAGGTCTTCTCTTGCTAACTAGAAAGCCATGTGTGTTTTTATTCAAAGCTCACCTGATTTGCATTTACTTGTCAGGTCCTTGCTCCTTTCCCACTGATTTGTCTCTACCCAGAGTCCCTGGAAGATCACAGTCCTCCATTACAATCCCCTAAGAGGTCACCACCTGTTCAACCCAGAACCCTTGAACCTCAGAGAGCAATTCCTACTCCATCTCCCTCCTGTGCTGCTCTGCAGGCCTGTATGCCCCACACCATGGACACCTCCTGGCCCTTTGCCACAGCACTTTGATTCTCAACACCCTCGGGTCCATAATGGGTTCTGCATGTACCCAGAAAAAGGACTGAGTTATGAAGTGATGGGACAGCTCCCATGGACACCTGCAAGCCACCCTATCACTTTACAAAGCAGCTGGTGTTCCAGTACCCCTGAGCAGAAGAGAGAGGAGAGAAGCTGTGAGCTAGCCCAGGAAACTCACTCCTCTCCAACACCACAAGGTGTATGTTCTAGTCCCTTCCTCCCTTATCTCCTTCTTGGATAGGAACAAAGCCACGGGTACTTTTAGAAAAGCTGTGTCCTCACTTCTAGTAGGCAGGGTATCTCACAGGTGGCCTCCTGTCAACAGGCTGCTCGTCATAAGGAAATAAGCAGGCAGCGATTTCTCTGGAACTCACCATGTAGACCAGGCTGGCCCCAAGCACACAGAGCTCTGCCTGTCTCTGTCTCTTGAGTTCTGGAATTAAAAGTGTGTGCCACCACACCTGGCTGCAGCCCATTATTACATAGATTTAATATTTGCTAATAAAACCATTAAATAAAAACCACCTGGCCTGGCATGCACCCTAGTTTCCCTGTGGCTCCAACAGGGTGTGCAGGTGTTGTATAATGACCACACCCCATAATGCATTTTAAACTTTAGGATGTTTTAAAGTTTGTTGAGGTTACAGACAGCAAAGATTCTGCAGCTCCATAGTTTCCTCTGCCTTCCCTCCCTCCCTTTCTCTTCTCTCCATCCCTCCTCTTCTCCCCCAGTCTCTTCCTTCTCCTCCATCTTTATCATATGCCTTAGCTGAGATGATACTGATAGCTCACGATCATGTCACTGTGCTGCATTTAGTCACCATCCTTGGGCTTCTCATGACCTCTCCTTTTGATGGCCTTAAGGTGACTGGATTACATGTGGGATTCATCTGGTGTATTCCTCTTGGTCAGTTTCTGCTATGCCAGAAGCATGTTGTTTCCTTTCGGATTCTACAGGGGCCCATACTGAGGCAGCCTTGGGTTGAATTCTTTTTAAGGGTCGTGGTATATATAGCTCAGCCTGGCCTCAAAATTGTGATGCTCCTGCTTCAGCCTCCTGAGTGTTGGAATTACAGGAGTATTCCACGATGCCCAGCTTGGACTTGAACTTTTGAGCAATGCTGGACCTCTTCAGACTTCCAAGACTGGTAGAGATGGACTTACATGAGTCTTTGAGTGGAATACCTTAGCTTATATATAAAGCATATCCCCCAAGGGTTCCTATGTTAAAGGTTTGGTTCTCCGCTAGTGACACTACCAAGGGGTAGATGGATGCTGAGGCCACTAACTTCATGAATGGATTGACTCACTAGATGGGCAGTCAGGAGCTGGTGACCAGCTGGAGCAAATAGCTCACAGGGGACCTGAGCTGTCCTAGGCATGGCTTGTCCTAGACCCTTCCTCTCTGTCTGCTTCCTACCTGCCAGGAGCTACACGGCTCTGCTACACAGCATCTTCTGCTCCCCTCCACCTCCGCCCCTGTGGTGTGTTACCCTGAGAGGGCCCAGAAACAGCACAACCAAGGGATGATGGCTGCAAATGGCCAAAGTGAGCCCAAGTGATTCTTTCCTTTCTGCGTGCTTCTCTCAGGCATTGGTCACGTGAGAAAGGCTAATACACAGGTAACTGGAGACGTGACGTCACAGTGTAGCCCTCGGTGACAACGTCACTTTTCTCTCCCTTGCACTCCAGGCACCTCTAGGGAAATCACTGGGCTGGGCCCACACTCAGGCGGGAACGGAAGCTTCCACTCCATATCTGCTGAGGGCGGCAAAGTTTGTTTGGAATTTCCCTTCCTCTTCCCCACTCTTGGTTTATTTATTCAATCATTTATTTACATGAGCACAGCCTTGTGGATTTCAAACTTTTAGCTACAATCCAATTACTGCATTATTCATGCTGTCCCAATGGGCACTGCTTCTGCTCCGGGCACCAGGGACTCTCGGTAGGCTCCTGTATCCCTTTGATATGGACTGTTTTTTCTTGGGGGGGGGGTCATCTTTTAGCCTTTAATGTCTTTAATGCCTTTTCACTTTTATCTGCTGTTCCTGTAAAATATTCCAGGCTCAGTTTGTGCAGTCTCGGCTTCACCCCAAGACCCAGCTATTTCTCCCAAGACCCCCCAAACCTGGAGAACAGAATTAGCACCAGACGTCTGGGTGCTTGGACCCATTGCTCCCGAGACATTCTGGTCACTACCGGTGACTCTCAGCGGACAGCGAGAACGTGTGGTGTCACCTACCCTGTGTGTGCATAAATCTAATCCCCACATAGAAGTGGTGTGATGCTAAGCCTGAGTGCCCAGTCACATGTCCACTGAGCCAGCACTGCATCCCTGGCTCCACTCTCCTTGTTTGTCCCCCCCCCATGATGTGGTGTCAGTGTGAACTGTCCCCCACAAGCTCGTGGGTTTGAACACATGCTCTCCAGCTGATGGTGCTGTCTGAGGCAAGGGGAGAATGTTCAGGTCGTGGGGGACATTATGGAGACAGATTGCTGGGGGCAGAACTTGAAAGGTATACCCTTCCTGCTCCTAGCCCATGAGTGCTGCTTCTTCATCTGGTTATGACGGGAGGGCTGAAGCACACACCCCAGCCACCGTGGCGCCACCGTGGAGCCACTCCAGCATGGCCCCACTGCCCTCTACTGGTTCAGCATCCACAGCTCTGTGCTGCCCTTCTATGACACAGGCTAACCCTGCATGCTGGGAGTCCCTGAAGTCCTGTGGACAGTAAGATTGCTCACGGTGCTAGAAAGCTCTGAAGTTTTGCCAAGTGTCCTCTGACCCTGGATGGCCCAGAATAACTTTACTACCCTATAAAAGACTCCTGGGTTTCACCATCTCTGCCTTCCTCCCAGCAGAGCCCCAAGCACACGAATGGAGTTCCTCGACGGGGGCTTCTCCTTGATTTTACCACCATGATGCATTTAGGACGTTTTCACGTGTGTCCAGGGCTAGGTAGCCCCACCCCCACCCATTTATTACTGAGCAGCATGCCGTGGTATGGGTGCATAATCAAAGGACATCTTGGTCACCTCCAGCGTGATTAGGGAAAGGTGTTATCAATGTTCCCTTGTGGGTTTTTGGGTGGATGTAAGTTTTCAGACCTGGAGGGCGCATGCTTTGGATGGTGTTGGGCCATCTTCAGCCTTTTCAAAACCTGCTTGCTGATAGCTGCCATCAGGTCTGCAGCAAGTGGAACTATGGGAAACCTCTGGATGGATGCAGCAGCCTCTCTTCTTTCTGAACCCTCAGATGCATCTTGGGAATCTAGAGTGTGTAATACGCATGCGCGCACACACACACACACACACACACACACACACACACACACACACACACACACACTCCAGGCCTGCAGCAACAGAAAGAAGGTAAGGCCCCAGATGCATCTTGGGAATCTAGAGTGTGTACCACATACACACACCAGGCCTGCAGCAACAGAAGGAAGGTGAGGCCCACCCAAGGGCCTCTCAGCTGGCTCTCCTTGCCCATCCTGAGGCTTCCAGCCCTCCTCCTTCCAGGTTTTGCTCTGAGCAGAGTCAGCCTGAGGCTGCAGGCCTCGATTGTGTAGCTCCACCTCCACAGCTGTGAGGTCCTCTATGGCAAGCCTGAGCCTGCTCTCATCCAAGAGCACCTACCTGGGAGCAGAGGCCTGCTCAGCTGACCTACAGTAGTGACCTTCTCCCCTGGATAATTAATTCTAGCCTCAACCGTGGGATAACCATCTTTGTGAGGATGCTACCCTACCCTTTGGTCAGAGGTCATGCTGTGTGGCCCTCCTGAGCCTTTACAACACAGTAACTGTGGCAGTCCTAACGCTACCCACACATGGGAACCTGAAGCCAGGAAAGAGCATTGTCTGCTTTCCCTGAGATAGACGCGAGCCCCACACCTGACTTCCAGACCCACTGCCCCCAAGACAAGCTGGACCGCACACTGACAGCTGCTGACAGCAGAAGACAGAAGGTGATGCTCCAGGCAGCTGACCCAGAGGACAAAGCTCCCTCATCTCTCAGCACCTGGGACGTCGGGAGTTGACTTCATAGTGTGGGTCTCCTAGGGCTCACGGTATCAGACCCGTCACCAGAGGGTGACTGGGCCAGGAGGAAAGGAAGCAGGGTCTCAGAGATTCAGGCTTATGACGCTTTCCTATCCTGGATGGAAAGATTAAAGTGCCCCCAGAACAGGCCCTGGGCCTACGAAATGTCAGATGTATAGTCAATAGATGGGGAGATGGGAAGGTGTGTATGGGTGAGTGGACATATGGAAGAGTAGAAGGGTAAATGGGCAGAAGGTGAGTAAACGGCTGTGTAGACAGGACAGATGCTCTGGAAGGCGGCAGGAAGGATACATGCAATGAATGAGAGAAATAAGAGATAGGGGAGGAGATGGTGAGAGAAGGATGAGGAGGGAGGGAAAGGTGAGTGAAATCCAGAGGGAGGGATGGAAGGGGAAGAAGAGGGAGGGGGAGGAGGCGAAAGGAAGGGAGGGAGGGATGGGTAGAGAGGGGAGCTATGAAGCTTCTCCACAGTCCCCAAGCTTTCCCTCACTTGACCACCTCAGGCAGTTCACTGTTCACCTTTGAGGGTACCATGATGCCTCGTCTTCAGGATCCTTCTCCCAGCAGGTAAGAGCAATGGTGCCCTCTCCTGAGACCTGGCCCACAGCCCCAATCTTCTCCAAGTAACATCTCAAGACTGGTATCTGAGTCCAAACTGCCCCAACTCCAGTGCCAGCTTCAGCGCCTCTTTACTAGCAGGAGAGCAAGTGGTACCTGAAGACCATCTCCCATGTGACCAGGACCCCGGGCATAGGGACCCTGTCCATATCAGAGATAAGGAAAACAGGCCCAAGGTGGGCCATGCTGCCAATCAAGCACTGATGTACGGTGAGCACACAGTCCGCTCGCCAGCATCCTGTTGAACACTGCAGATGCTACAACCCTGCCAAACCCTGCTCTTGTCGGTATGGTGAACTGTCTGCCTCAGAACCGGCCAGCGCCCAGAGAATTCTCATAATGGGGGGGGGGGATAGAGTACATGGCATAGCACAAGACCCTAGGGGGACGAGGGGGCCCTGGAGGGAGTCAGCCTTATCCAAACATTTCCAGCAGGGGGCAGTACCGCCTCACATTTGTGAACTAGTCACGAAGTTGTCGGTCCTACCTAGGCCACCCAGCATATCCTCAGCAGCCTCTGGCTTCTAATCCACCTTGGCATAGCCTCCAGGCAGCCTCTTTGCCCTCAGGGGTTCTGCAAGGACTGGCAGACTAAGTCCTCAGCTGTGCCTCTCAGAGCCTCTCCTGGCATTTCTCTAGGTCTCTCCGTTAAATAACCACCCACTCCTTCACTCTCTAAACTGAGGGGACAGTCACCAGCACAGTCCCCTCTGGGAATCTCCACAGGTCCTCTGGCTCCCTTGCTGCTCTGATCCCTACCTGCCCAGCTTTTCCAATAGGCCTTAGCACTGCTGGAGTCCTCAGGCCTGGAGACAAGGCTAGCCCCATTTGCTCCAAGATGTGTCACTACCACAACCACCAACCAGTCTTTTTTACTGTCCCTTGGCTCCTGGTACCATGCACAGGACCAGAGAAAGAATAGGGGCTTGGTGATATCCCAACTAAACATCTTGTGTCCCCAGATCTGAGGCCCTGCCCCCACCCTGGCCTCTCATGTTACACAGGCCTAGAGGCTGGCTCAGCTTGCCACTGCCTGATTCTGCTGCTGATAAACTTATCAAGCCAGGCATCTCTGGTCCAGAGGGACTGCCCTGAGCAGGCATTGCCATGGCAACCAGAGGCAGGAAGGAGGCCTTACACCAGGTTGCCAAGTGATGCCTGCAGGCAGCCTGGGTCTCTTCAGGTGGCAGTCCATTCTTCAGTGCTATGTCCCGTGTACCACCCCAGGGAGACCTGAGCTAGGGCTCATCTGCCTTAGTCTCCTCTCATCCCGTCACCCATTGGTCACCAAGGATCCTGAGAACTGTCCCTTCTGCAGTTGTGTTGCCTTTACCAACTGTCACCTTGCTCCCCACCCCAACTTGAAGCCTCTCGCAGGGTCCCTTGTCCTGAGGACAGACTTCTGTGGAGGGTATGGCCAACAGAGACCAAGCCCACTTCTGATCTGTGGTGAGGTCAGCAGAGAGAACATGAAGCTGAGACAAGTTCCCACTTCTCTCAGACGCGACCCTCTTTCCAGACCGAGGAGCAGGCCAGCATGAGCCTTGGGCACAAGAATTTATCACAGAGGACCAGAGTAGGCTGGCAGAAGGGCTGTACTGCCCCAAGGCATTAGATGGGCAGCTCAGGAGTTCAGGGATCCTCCAGGTCCCCTACCTCTAGACTGCCAAAGGTTCTCGATTTTCCTGGGGATGGTACTGGCTCTACCAAGGGGAAGACCTGGCAGCTCCCAGTCAAGAGGAAAATACATCTTGCAAGGTCTTGCTGACCAATTAGGGACCTGGGGGAGGCTACTTCTGGGGACAGCAGCTTTTGTTTGCATGCCTGAGGAAGCAGGAGAGGCACTATATAGGTCTTGAATCCCAGCATGCTGGGCCCAGCTTCCCACTGCCCTCCACAGTCAAGTGGAAAACATTTGGGGTGTTGCAGCACGTGTGTGTGAAACGGTACACTTGATGGTGTGCTCCGAGGAAGCGACTTCAAGGAGCCTGGTTCTGCAGGCTGCTAGCCAGCAGCTCGAGACAGGTGTCCCAACACCACAAGGCCCCCCAGGTCCCGCTCCCAGCCTACAGGTACCCAGGGCCTCCCAGGAGTAAACTCATTTGGATAGAGGGGCATGAGATGACAGGACAGTGTCACCAAACTTGGGGACAGATGCAGTCTAACCTGCAGACAGCACGGAGACAAAGGGCATTTACCACATGAGATGGCACAGATGGGGTATTGTTAACCTGTAATTAATCGGGCAGTTAGATGACATCATGTACCTGGGGCCCTCCGTGTGAACCTCTTGCCCACTCCAGCCAGCACAGAGGTAGGTGCATGAGGGCCAGGCTGGGCAGATTAGCAACACACAGTCCTTGCAAGTGTCCACAAGCTGGTGCCCACTGGAGAAGAGGTCCCAGGGGAGTGCACCACAGCAGAACAGACGTGGCAACCCGAGGAGAAAGAAAGAGGGGAAGAAAGTTGGGGATTGGAGCTGACCACAGGCCCTCCCACTCCTATCACCCCACATGTCTGCAACTCCCAAGACAGGACAGATGAGAACCGAATGGAGATATATTTTGAAACGCTCATATTTGTCTCTCCTCTCACGTTTTTCTGTGTTTCTTTTCTACAATCCTGAGACTGCTGTTCATCAACCCCCAGCGTCTGCGCCACACTGTCCCAGAGAGCAGTTACGCAGGGAAGTCATTTCACAGTCAGACGAGTGGCGGCCAGGCCGGCAGGCAGGCAGGCACCGAGGACAGAGCAAGGCTGTTCAAATCACCAAGAAGGGGAAGGAAACCCTGCCTGTTACGGCCCTCCCTCCCATCAAAGGAAGTGTCTCTCTGTGCTGTTCTCACGAGTCTTCAGCCTCCTCGGAAGGGCCTCCTCTGCCATCTCAGCGTCCTGGTGTCCCCACGCTTCTCAACACTCCAAAGCAGAGACAAAACAGGTCCCCCGCCATGCCATCCAGTTTACATGAGGGATAAAATTACATTTGTACAAAAATAGATTCATTTACCCTTCCCGGTGCGTTAAACATTCCTCTATCTTTACTCCCTGCGGACGCGGCATCCTCCCCACAGTGGCCGCGCATCCCAGCTAAGGCATGGCTAGAGATCAGGGCACTCCAGCCCTGCAGCATCTGAAAATAGATGCATCCCCTGCCTCCAGAGTCACCAGAGCCTGACTTCCCCACAGAAGGGGACCTCAGGTCCTTGCTCACAAGAAGCAAATGTACAGGAAAATGGGAGTCTTGATTAAAAGTACACAAACATCGGTAACTGTGCCGCATCTCCTGCCACTGCGGCCTCTGCAGTCTCTGGACAGCACATACGTGTTCACAACACACACCTGTGTGTATGGGGACCAGGTCACATACCCTGATTCTGTGATGGGGACAGCAAATGATTAGCCATTGGTTGCCTGCTCCAGCCAGTTCTTCTGGGATCCCAGGGGAGGTGGCGCAGGTGTCCCTTGGCACTGTCACCAAACTGCCTAGTATCCACAGGGATGCTGTAATTTGGAAAACTGAGGGTGTGGGGCCAAATTCCCTCAGTGACTGTGGTTTCAGGGTGACATGGGCCAGAAGCTGCCACAGGCTCTGTGGTCATCGTCACTTCTCAGCCATAGGAGCCCCAAGTGAATCTCCAAGCAGGGAGGTGACACAGATGAAGAATATGGCCCAGAAGCAGCAGTGAGGATGTCATATGACCATCGGTGGCAGTCATCCAACGAGGCTGAGGTTGGGATGGGTGCAGGGTGGCTAATGAGCTGGCATTAGTGCTATCTTTAGAAAATTAAAGATTGTCCCACCAAAATAATAACAATAATAATTACAATCACCTTAATTGAACCAGATTGGTAACCAACTAAATGTCCGGTTAAATGAACCCAATTCTTTCCTTAGTGACACCACGCCCACACCTCCCCTGCAAACAAATAGCACTGTACACACAATGATGGTGACAATGAGGCTAAAGGAACAGGAAGCCCACCAGGGAGTCTATGGTGACAAGCAGTGACAGGTAAGGCTATGTGGACCACCGGGGCTAGGGGCCATGGCCGGCAGCACCCCAGAGTCATCAGCCCCAGGACTTTCTCTGCTGGAGCCACAGACCAACCTCAGAAGAACACAGGACACAGCATATAACAGGGCCAGCATGAACAAGGGCAGCCGTGGTCTGCAGAAGGCACAGCGCTAGGTGTGGACTGGGGACTCTGTACCTCTCTGCTTGGTGCTACTGTTCTCAAAGGCTGCACGAGGTTTCCAGGAAAGCCTAGAAGGGGCAGCTGGCTGGTCCTGGGAACTGTGAGGCCTCCCACACACATCTCTCATGCCAACACATGGAGAAAGTGGCCACAGGGAAGATGTTTCTGGAACTTTCTATAGGTGCCTCAGCTGGCTCTGGTTAGGGACTTTGAAAAGGTGGAAAATGAATGTGTCCTTCCTCATAGAGCCTATGAAACTGGCTCCTCCTACCCACTACCTCCAGGCCCAACTCCCTAGATGGCTGGTTCTTACCCCTTTGCACCAATAGGAGACCAGCTGTTGGGCAGGCAGAGTGGTCATCCCCACTAAGCCCCTGCTCCTGACAAACCTGGGCCCCTGGGTCTGGGACTAGATCGTGAAGACAGTGCAATCAAGGCTGTTCAACCAGAGAGGCACACTCAGAGCCTGAGGTGAAGCCACATGGACAAAGCCGAAGTCTGAGTCCACAACCTGCCACCTGAGCAGGTGTGAAAAAGCCCTTGCTTGAGTAAAATTCTGGACATTGTCCACAGACAACATCATACCAAGAGGAATCCCAGAAAGGCTCATCAGCATTCCTAACAGAAGTGGCCAGTCCAATAAGGGGTCCATCCAAGAGTCCCACACCAGGACACAGTCACCTTTCATATCTGCCTGGTCCATCCCCAAGTCCCTCTGGCCCCCTTTCAGGAAACCAGACAACAACCCTCTTCCTTCCCTGAGCCTCAGGATGTCCGGTGTCCTACAAGAGGCCAGCAAAAGGACAGTCCATGTGTTACCCACAGGACCACTGAGTTAGAAAGCCAGGGGTAGCCTTCCAGGATGATCCTTGGCACCACCTTGCAGGCCACAAAGGAAGATTTGGACTAGGGAAAAGAAAGGTCACCACAGTTGGCTAACCTGGGTTGATGAGACATATGGTGGGGGACAATGACACAAAAAGGAACTGGGTGGACATGACAGGGAACCTCCAGCCCATGCAGCCTCGCGGGGGTCCCAGAATCCCGCACAGTGGCTGTGGTGACATCTCAGGATATCTTTGGAAACAGGCTTTACAGGTTAGCTATGACCCAAGGGGACAGGACCTGTTCCCTCTTGACCCCAAGTGGATTCCCACCCTAGCTTGGTACCAGGACTCTGAACAGGCAAAGATGGGCCACTCCAAACAGAGGTGCCACATGGGCATGTCGAAAACCAGCGACAGCAAACAGCGACTAGAACAAGCCCTTCTCCCAGCTCCTGTAGCTCCAGAAGCACTCCAAGGCCCTCAGGGTGACAGCAGGTAGCCTAAGAGCCTGATGTGGGGGAGGGGGCTGTCTGGGTCTCAACCAGCTCTGGCCATGACCCTGGGCCAAAGGCAAGCAGTAATAAAGATGACAAGGATGGTGACGCATCTTTTGATACCATAGGGACACTGCACCCCAAAGGCCCACAAGGGCCAGCAGGAAGAGCAGGGACAGGGCTGGAGCTGGGCAGCTGTGTCCAGGCAGGGCGCAGGACCGGCGCGCAAGTGGCAGGGGCCTAGGTGGTTTGATGTGGGGCCTCCAGCATCTCCATAAGGAAGGTGTCAATGGGTGTGTCCCCGATGAGCTTGAAAAAGAACAGGTGCTCCAGGCACTTGAGCCCGATGGAGCGCAGTGCGGGCAGGCGAAGCAGCAGCTTGGCGAACCTGCAGGATAGCAGAGAATAAGGATTGGCAAGGAGACCAGGCGGTGCTTCCCCTCTCTAGTGACTTATAACTTCCCTAGAGACCAGCTGAGACCAGTGGCCTGGGACCTGAGTCTGGCCTGCAGAGGAAGCTGCCCAAGTTGACCGGTCAGGAAGAAGATGGAGCAAGGACCTGGAGAAAGGAGGCTCCTTAGAGACGAACGAGCACAAAGGGTAGGGCTAGGGTAGGGTGAGGTGCATCAAGATCCACAGGGACCTGGAATGGAAGCAGGAAGACTGCTGTCGGCCAGGACAGGCCCAGCAGGATTTGGGAGAGAAGTTACAAGTATAGGCTTGCTCCACGGGCAACGGGGAGCAAAAATTTAAGCAGGTAAGAGCATGAATGGATTTGTGCACGAGAGAGGCCTCTGCAAGAGCAGTTACCTTCTAGAGGCAGGAGGGCCTGTCCTAGGAAGAGGCAACAGAAAGATCTGTGGGCAGCCTCAACGGTAACATACCCAGTACTCAATGGGTGACTGAAAAGCCACAGGGTGGGGACCCCCATTGGAGGTGGAGCCAGCAGTGAGCTGGGGAATTCTGTGCTCCAGCAGGATGTCAGCCTCCCACGAGCATCCCCAGCATGGTGCAGGCCCCTCCCCAGAAAGGACTCTGCTGGGCTACTTAGGTGCTGGGAAGGACCTTGGGTCCCTCTACCCCTGGAGTATTTCCCGGACAAAAGACTGACAGGTACAGGAAAGGAGTCTAACAGCTCATGGAAGGCAGACTTTCAAGCAATCAGCCACAGCGGACACAAGAGGACAGTGTGGTGTGGGGACAGGACCTGGGGTCCCACATGTGACCTCTGTGTCTGCTCGGGGGTCCTCCTATACACTGGAGGGGCTCTGAGCCTCATTAATTATTAAGCATGTCTTTCACTTCCTGGGAGGAAGCCCTGTGGCTGGCTGCCCCACCGTCCTCAGTTTAAAGGCATAAGCATAACTTGCAGGCTGGAGAGGCGCCAGAGAACAGGCTGTTTTCTGCTGAGCTGGCGAGATGGGCTAAGGCAGGAAGCCAGGAAAAACAAGCCGTTGCCACCCTCCTGTCCTCCTCCGGGAAGTTTCACTTTAAACCAAACCAGATGAGGACTAAGCAGCAGTGTGGACAGTTAACTATGTACATGCCAGGCAACGAGATGGGTTAGTGTGCCCATCTGCCCAGTCCGCCCCACCCCCTCACACCAGGCTGCAGGCTGAGAGGCTGAAAGGCGCCCCACAAGAGGAGGAGCAGAATGAAACATCAGACTGAATCCCGGGAATGCACCATTCTCCTTCTGAACACCTACTGTGTGCCTAGCACTAGAGACTATCCACGACCGTAGACACCAGTCTCCTTTAGGCATACTGAGAAAATGTGTGTTCCAGCTTCAGCAGCCATCTCCTCCACACAACTGTAAAGCACCTACATGGTGCTGGTATTTCCAGCCCTCCTAACAGGTTCAATTTACGAGTGAAGAATAAAAGGCTTCGTAATCATGAACAATGACAAGCACCTACTGTGCACCAAGAACTAGGGGTATAGGGGAAGGTGTGTTGTCCTCAGAGCCTGTGAGCCAGAGGGTGGCCTAGTTCCTGCTCAGAGCCTTCAAATCATTCCATGCTGGACCTGTGGAGGGCACCACTGAATTGTGGCACACAAAGGACTTCAGAGATGGGTGGCTGAGCCCAGGGGTACAGGCAGGGGCCTGTCTAGGGGTAGAGGTACAGCTCACCTGCCTGGCTGCTCCGGATACTTGTGTTTGCAATATGCCTCTAGTGATGCGTACACCTTCTCCCTCAGCGCCTCCACCTCGGCAGGGTTTGAAAGCCCCTTGGAGTCTGTAGGAAGAAGTGACCTCAGGTCAGAGCCCCCAGATTGTCTCCAAGCCACATGTAAACACAGCAGAGAGTATATATGGCTGCCCTACAGACTCACAGCTCAGCCCAGGGGGACAGACGCTCTGGAGTCATGCCTTCGCTCTGCCACTTGAAAGCCAAGGACAGCAAACCAGTGCCTTGACTTTCAAGGACTTAGTTTTCCCACTTTTTTCCAGGTGCCCATGAGAGATAATCAATGCTTTCAATGCTTGGGCCCCACTCCACCGACAAGAAGGAAGCTGCAAGCCCATCACCGAGGAGCTCCGTGAACCACACCATGAGCAGATGCGCCGGAAGCCCCTCCTCAGAGCCTAGACGCTGCCCACAATCCAGGATGCAGACATGCCATAACCACACCACCAACATCATCAAGGCAGTGTCTTCATGCAAATACTGAGGGTGGTCTGGGTCTGGGGGCTCCTTGGACTTTGTCAGACTTTCAACTAACCTAGTTCCTGACAGTTCCTCTCTCTCCCTCCATAGCTCCAGGCCAAGTCCTCCCTGGTTCCCCATGCCTCCAGCTAGGTCGCACAGACCTAACCTGGGATCTATCAGTCTGGTCCAGGAATTACAGACTGGTGAGCTATCATGGGTAGAAGCCTATGCCCCTGCCCCTCCATACCGTCTACCAACCACGGGCAGGGTTGATGAGCCCCATCTGCCAAGCCTCCAACCCACATACAATCCCCTGCCCAGCAGACAAGGATGAACTTTCAAACACAAAAGCCCTGCATACCCTGTTGGACCAAGGGTCCCAGCCTCAGCAGCTTCCTAGGGCCTAGTTAGATCCACCCCCAACCCTGTGGGCCATCCTCCGAATCCTTGAATCTCTCCCCAAGGATCCCACACTCTCAACTATACTATGCTTCCATCACCACATGGAGTAGCCACTAATGGCATCTGTCACCAACCCAGAGCTGTGAGCACAGGCCTGGCCCACTCCTCACACTACAGCCTCCCATTACACGGTGCTGCACAGAAGACAGTGTCCCAGCCTTTGTGACAGCAACAGCTTGGAGGGCTCAAATACTGTGGCTCCAGAGTCCCAGAAAGGACTTGCTATCCTTGGGAGGCTGCTCTCTGCATCCCCAAACAGCCTTGAAGACAAAGTTCAAGACAATATTGGCTGCCCTCGGGATACCTGACAGGATGAAATGATCATCCACCCCATCCTGGGCACTCACTGTGACAGCTGTGACCACTGTGGGCAGCAGAGCCCATAAGGCTCAGCTGGAGACCACTAGTGCCAAGTGGTTATACAGAGTGCCACTTGGGCCTCTTGGTTAAGTCTCAATATAAGTGGAGGCACAAGATTGCTGTCTATTGTGATGGGGACACTGGGCCCTGAAAATCAAAGCATAAAGCAGGTAAGCTAGGAAGACACAAGTGCCCTTGGCCGTACCAGGGTTGAAGAGAACAATGGCACGCAGGCAGCCCAGCTCCGTCTTGTCCATCTGCATGTCACGCATTTTAGACACCAGCTCCGTTAGCACCCTGCAGAAAAAAAGCAGGTATCAAGGTCCACGCTAGACACAGCCTTACTAGAGCGCCACCAAGGGAGACCCACTGGACCCCTGGGATGCCCAGGGTAGACTGAGAGTAGCTGCATGCACTGGGCCTGGTCAGGGCCATAGGAAGAAAGCACCGCCATGAGCCCATGGCTCTTTGCAGGGTAGGCTCCTCCACCACCCCATGGATGTCTGGGAATCTGGGCCCAGAGGAGGAACCCCAAGATCGCTGAGTCAAGAGGAGCTGAGACAAGATCTGCTGTGTGGCCATTCCTGGTCACCCTGCACTCATGGCTGTTTCCCTTAGCTCCAGACTTTCCTCTGGGACAAAGCCTCATCACCACACATCACACAGCCTCCTCAGCAAGACAGGAACCTCTCCAAGGGCCTGCAAGTGTCTTTAGCCCACTCAACACGAATGCAGCTTGGAAGAATCCTAGGCCCTACTCCCGTGTCAGCCAGTCTCTCTGACCCCAGCAGCAAGGAGGAGCCCTGTCACCAGGGGTCAGAATCCACACCCCACTCTCTTTGACAGTGAGGATAAGCTAGGACCTCTCCAATCAGTGCTTGAGATCCCCAGGAAATCTAAGTATAAGGCCCCCAGCACTGTCACTTCACTGCTAGCTAAGCGTGTGGGTAGGGCTACATTCCCCAAAACCAGACTCCAGAGGGCTAAGCCCTAATCCTAGCCCCTGTGGAGTGGTCACATATGTGAGCTTGTCAAAGGCCCCCAGAAGGCCTGCAGCACAGAGCCTGGCACTGATTGAGGTAGCATTTGCCCCATATGTGTATAGATATTTCTGTACTAATGTACTCTGCGTGTGTGTTCTAACCGGTCTTTTCCTGGGAAGAGCTCTGTCTGTGTACTGTCTCCTCTGTCACAGAGAGTACAGGTGGGTGGCTTTGCTCACCTCCAGCTTCAAGGCTCTGAAGCGCAGGGACTCACCTGGCCCACCGCAGCCCTGCTCCCTCCTAAGGGCCTGTTCATTCCTACTCATTTCCTTGTGCCCCCTGTGCTATCCCCAGCCTCTCAACTTCAGCTGATAGAAACTGACATCCAGGTCCCCAAAACACAGGTCTGGCACGGGCCCTCAGCTTGTACAAAAGTGCTGGCCAGGCAGACAAAAGGACAAGCAGCCATAGTACCTCACCTGGTGGGTATAAGCAAGATAGGCAATTCAGGAGAGGAACTAGGTGGAGGCAGGCGGCCACTGGACGTGGCTGCACTCCAGCCAGCCTGCTCCTTTGAGCATGTCTCTGAGAAGCAGCTAAGGCAGTGCAGAGGCACACATCCATGCCCACTGCGGGTGTGAGGCACAGCAGATCAGAAACACCATTCACTCAGTGCTAGTTCAGGGCATAGGTTACCCTGGGGCTACAACAGCACCACTGCTTCTGTCTGGGACGTGCCAAATGTTGACACTTATAAAGCCGTACCAGAAACATAATCTGTTTTTGTTAACCAAGTGCAGCTGTCCACAAAGAAGGAAGGCTGCCTATGGCCTCCACTCCCCTGACACTGGACTCCATAGACGACAGTCTCCATATGTCTAGCCTGCATTTTCCACACTAATGTCTTTCCTAAGTAGAGGCTGTGCCCAACAGAGCAGGAAGAGACCAAGGGGCCTGTCGTCCACAAAGATAGCCACACCCTGCCTACCTGTTAAAGATGGCCCAACTACTGAAGAGGACAACTACCCCACCTACCTGCTGAATACAATGCATACTTAGACAACTGGTCAAAAATGGTCCCCAACCCCTCTACCCATCAAAGGTGATGCTACACCACTCATGTGATAAAGATGGCTTCCATTCTACCTACTTATCAAAGATCATTCCTACCTTGCCCCGCCTACCAAAGACAATGCCACCCGGCTCACCTGTCAAAGATGGCGCCCACCCCAGCACTGTGAGCGCTGTTCCTGTGTACGTGCAGGCCAGTGGCAAGGAGGATCCCATCTTTCACAGCTATGGAACGGTGGGAGAAGGAGGCAATAAGCAGCTCGTTCCAGCCTGGGAAGGGGGGAGAAAAGCATATGGTCACTCTGCTGCTTCTATGACCCCCATATCACTGTCCCTTCCCCTCATCTCTCTGGAAGCAGCATGTCCTGGACCCATTTCTTTCCACACCCAAGTCAAGGGTCCCAAAGAGTGACTCGAGCAAGTGTCGCCTAGAGAAAGGCTCCAGAGCACCTAAGTGTGAGCAATGCCTATTCCTTCTACCAAGTACACTGGCAATGCGTGATCCCTGAGGATCCTGCACCAAGCACGCCCCTAACAAATTCAGGACAAAATGGAAGCTTCTTTCTGTACTTGAAGAGGGCTTGTGCCTCGGAGGAGTTAGGAGAACTCCCAAAGACTTCCCTTGGGATGGCTATGGAATGACTGATGCTAGTCTGGGCCATGTGGAATGCCACGAGAGTTGAGTACTGAGAGGGAAAGCCACCTTGGAGCCATGCATCCCAGGTCCCAGTACTAACCAACCAGAGCTGCTGTGCAAGCACTAAGAAGGAGTGTGGGGGAGGGAGATAAGGAGAGGACTCTGCACAAACAGCCAAGGGCTCTTCAACAGGGCAGTGCATAAGCCTGCTCAACACCTGTGTCCTGAGATCCCAGGCCCCACAGTTCCCCTCTCATGGCTGCCAGCCTACATGGACATACTGATCCATCTTACACGGGAGAAACTGAGGCAGTCAGCACTTGAGAGGTGGGGTGTTATGCTTCCTGCCACAGTTCAACCAACTTGGATACTAGAGATCACTCCCAGAAACATGACTTCAGGGACCCCACAAGAGCACGTGGGGCAAACCATGCCCCATCTCATATCTAGGTAACTGAGCCCTACACTGACCAGGTCATCTGAGGCCCCAAACTAGGGCCGTCTCTTTCACATGGGTTGCCAGGCCTCAGTGGCTAGGGCAAAGACCTGGACAGTTATACACCTGCTGGACAGCACGCTTCTCAGAGCCTCGGAGGAATCTGTGTTCACAAAGTGGGCCACACACCATCCCAACGTGGAACAAGTCCACCCAGGCAGAGGCAAACATGGCAGGACCCATTTTGCTCATCTCGGCAACCCATGCCCACCAACAGATCCTTTCACGTGGAAGGCAGAAAGGCTGGGGTCTCTGTGAGCCTCACCCCAACCAGATAGCTTCCAAAACATTCCATGATCTACAGGGATCCATCTATATGGCTCATTTTATCTACTGGGGTGGGCTGAGCTGAGACTGAGAGCCCTTGGTGCAGGCAGAAAAATCAAAGCAGTTGAGGTGCTCAGGAGCCTCAAGACAGCACAGCCTCCAGGGCCCTTCACGGAAAGTGAGGCAAGTGTCAATGTCATCACAGCTCCGCAGTGAGCAAGAGCTGCAGATGCCATTCCCAACATATCCCCATCTCTCCAAAGGCAGGAACCTGAGCTAAGGATCCTAACCTTGGCACCCCTACTAGTCACTTGGTGGAATCCAACCAATGTTAATAAGGATTCTTCCTTATTATGTGTTAATATGGAAGAGTCAGAACAACCTGCAGAGCTAGCCCATGCCAAGTTCCAAAGCTATACTCCTACCAAGCCGAGTCCCCTCCGCTGATTATGAGACACCGCTTATGCTCCATGCACTTGCATCAAGACCTCTGCTCAGAAAAGGACCTGCAGCTCCCAGGGGACAAGGCTGCAGAGGTCACACAGACCTGGTGGGCCATCTGATGAGACCCTTTACTGACACATTCTTGGCTGGAAGAGAGAAGTAGCTCTACACAGCAGGATTAACGCCCACCCACCACTCGCAGCCTCACCCAGCCTCACCCAGCCTGGCTACTCACCTGCCCGTAGCAGGATGACCTGGTCGTCCAGAGGCAGCTCAGAGAAGTGCGGGATCCTCTTGGCCCACTCCACAAGAGTGAAGAGCTGCTTGTCTGCCGCCTGGCAGATGTTGGTAACGGGGTCATTTGGCTACAGTGGAGAAAGGACACTAATCAAGCCTCACACCAATGGTATCCTGACAGAACGCCACCCCACACATAAAACACCCATGGGGCAGAGTCCCAGAACCCACATACCAACCCCTGGCATCTGAGACCTGACACAGTGAAAGGACTTTGAAGAAGAGACCCAATCATAATACCAGGGATGGGGAATGACCCTGGCTTAATGGAGCTGGCCTAGCACCATGCCAGAGGTCATCAGAAGAAGTAGGAGGAGGCTCAGAGTCTGAAGGAATGTATCAAGAAAAGCAGATTAGGGCACATGGCTGACCCGAAGCTGGCAGGAGCCCCAAGCCAGGGAGCTGGAGACCTCCAAATGCAGGAAAGGCAGGAGGACTCAATCCTGCCAATGTCCTGACTGGTGCCCAACCAGACAACATAGGGTCACACAGATCAATGACAGAAGATAACAGACTCTGTACCAAGGAAACCACTGGATTTGTGGCAGTTTGTTGAAGCAGCCCACACCACCTAAAGAAGAGGAACAGATATGGGAGAGGAGCCATGTAAGAGGCAGGTGAGGGAGCTGAGCTGGGGCCAGAGCCCATCCTGAAGGTAACAGGAATGTATCCAGGGGAGACATTCTAACAGACAGGATCTGGAAACTCAGGGCCAGCCCATGCTTGGTCCAGAATCCAAGTCACAGGGAGAGAGGGCATGCCATTAGAAGCCTTCCAGAAAGTTCTGCCCAGAAGAGGAACACCCAGTCCTTCTGAGTGAGGAGGCTCATCTGGGGCCTTACAGTAGACTGGGAAGCCTATCCCAGTACCTGGCAGGTGGGCTATGGTCATGGCCCTCTGGTCTCAAAGTGTGGTAGGTAACAGTGCCCAAGAACAGGATACAGGATTCCTGGCTTTGAAACCAGAAGAGGCCGAGCATCAGAAGAGAGAATTGCCTGCCTTAGAAGGGCTTCAGCTGACAAAAGCCATCTGGTCGGCAGTGACGTTCAGTCTAAACAGCCAGGCCAGTGTGAAGGGCCTGTAAGGGCTCAGTGAAAGGCAGCTGACAACTCGGCTTGGCTTCACACCGCCGGCCTGGCAGGACTGGTGGCAGGGGAAGCCTAGAGCTGCAAGGGCAGGTGATGTCAGTACAAGATCCCCAGGACAGAGTCAAAAGGGGTGGTGATGTCTCCCAGCCACAAGAGTCATAGCACAATAGGTACCGGGGACTCTGCTTAGCATTCAGGCTCGTCTACTGCCTGGTCCTGCCTGTTAGCCAAAGCAAGGTCACTCCACGGTTGTCTTCCTTGCCTGCCACCTGGCAAGGTGGGAGACAATGAGTGTGGGCCCTAATCCAGCTGAGGGAATCCACGGACCAGAGGACAAATCTCGCACTCACACTCTGTGATCTTTGCCTTGCCACACGAAACAAGTTTTCTCTCTGGCTGCCCTACTGAATCCTAGATTGCCACAATGCCACTGTGGCTGGGGAAAAGAACTCAAAGCTATTCCTGGGCTGACTGTGACCTCTGCAGCCATGTGCACATGTGCCATCTGTCAGGACCGGGCAGAAGGCTGGAGCAGAGGACCAGAGAAGGAAGGAGGCAGCCACTGCACAGGTGTGAGGGCCAAGCACAGAAGGAACTATCTATCTGGAGGGCTGCCTGGGAGGGAGGGGCTGGGTGGGCTCTGGCTCGGACCAACTCCATCTGACTGTATAGCTTCACTCCGAGCTGGCTCCACAGCAGACATTTAATGAGCTACTGCCTGCCAGGGAGGTGTAGTCACAAGACCACCCAGGCAGAGCCCAGAGGAGCCAGCAGCCCATCTGTGAGGCTAGGTGCTGCCTATCTGTCCTCTTTAGCTTGCAGCTGAGGGAAGAAACACCAGGTCCATGTACGGATCAGATCAATGCCAGTCACAGGAAGCTAGGAGGACAATGACCTTCTACTGGGTAACTCTGAAGACCTGTCCCTTCACAGAAGGATGACAAAGGCACTGTCAGAGGACATTACCAACAATAGCCTTACTTGACCTCAGTCACCCTTCACAAACCAGGCAACCACCCCTAGGATCCTATTCCACAAGGTAGAGTCCTGATGCTGCCCTCCCCTCCTTTCCAGGATTGGCAAGAGGAGTCAGAGGACAGGACCCCGACCAGAGCACTGGGCAGGTTCAAGTGGGCAAGGTGTTCTATGATCTCCATGGTGGGGAGGTGTCATAACACAGCCAGGGTTGGGTCCCCAAAAGAAGACTACCTATAAGGCTCTACACCTTCTCCCCAGTAAGGCATCCCTGGGCCTTAGACACAGAAAAGGTGGGTAATAGGGGTGGGGGTGAGACAGTGATTCTGTCACAGGGCCTCACAAGTATACAAGAGGGGATTTCCACTCATAGACTACAGATGGGTAAGAGACATGTCTAAGCCCCTGGGATAGCTCAGACACCACCCCACTGACTCCTGGGATAGCCTACTATGCCACTGCCCTGTGCCTAGAGCTGAAGGAAAAGAGCCAGTGTTCTGTGCTCAGCTTGCAGCAAAAGGCTGAGGCTAGGCACCAAGGAGCAAGAGAAGACAAACATCACACTGACTAAAAGAGAGAGAGGTCTACCTGGACTGGATGTCCAATGGTTAGCCACAGGGCTCTGACCCCAGCCCAGAGGCCCACAAAGAGGTCAGATGGGAGTTTGGACATCATGCTGAAAGCACACATGGGGCAGAGGGGCCAAGAGCTTCAGACAACATGAAGCCTGTGGGTCTGTCCAAGGTTCTGTTCTTGGATCCGCACAAGAAATGCCCCAATCTGGGACATGGCTGCAGCCATCTCCTCATTGGGGCCTTGGGCAAATAAGAGTCTCCCACCCAAATAAGCCCATCTTGGCCAATGGCCCCTGAAGTGATGGCAGGGGGTAAGGCAGGAAGGGTCAGGGGAAGAGTACAGGTGAGAGTCCAGGAACAGGCATGGAAGCCAAAAAGTTCTGAAACCAAGACCCTGATGGCAGGCAGCCAGGCAGAGAGCCAGCAGTGGTTTTGTCTGGGGCTGCAGCAGTTAGAGGTGGGAGGTGGTATAGGAAGACTGGGAAGGTGGCCGTCTAGGCCATTCCTACAGGTGGCCAGTTCGAGGGGGACCAACTAGAGGAACAAGAGACACTTCTGCTTCAACAGCAGTCATGGCGGCCGCCACCCACGAACACTTCCCTGCTGGCTCCTCCACCTTCTCACAGCAGCGAGTGGGACAGAGGCTGCAAAGTCACCCTGAGGCCACACACTCATGAGAAAGCCAGCCCTAGAGCCTGGCAGCTGCCACAGAGCTTTCTGCCCAGGCTCAGCTCCCTATAGCTTCTCTGAAGAATTCTCTTTCCCTGAGATCAGGCCTCACCATGCACATGAGCCAAGACCCCCCAGTGACAGCCCTGGTCCTGAGCCTGCTGAGCATTTGGATAGGGCAGACACAGCACCCCAGGTATATCCCAGGCAGAGTAGGGCACGCACAGGGTCAGCCAGCAAAACAGAGGTCCCACTGTTGGGGATAAGAGACCATAGCAGCCAAGGACTCTGGTTCATTGGCTGTTCAAGCAGGAGGGCAAGCAAGTTAGTAACCAGGGGTAAACTAAGGCAGATGAACATCTTGAGACTCACTGAGCTGGGGTTCAGCCCCATGTTTGCCTCCACGTATGTCTCAGTCTTGGGCTCAACAGCAAGCTCGGCTTCCAGAATCTTCTCCACAGGCATGTCTTCATTGGCACTGCTGGTAGACTCCACCTCATTCTCATTCCGGTCCTTGCCTCTCTGCCGCTCCTCCTGCACGGCTATATACAGGAGACAGTCACCCGGGCTGTCCACAGTTCCTGGAACGCTCCCCCATGTTCAGAGCCAGGAAGAGCTAGCTCCAAGCCAGTGCATCCACAATCCTGGAGACCCCTCCAGAGCCTGCTGAGGGAGACACACTCAGAGCCCAGCCACTGGGTGGCTGCATAATCTGAACGCACGCTGCTGGTATTTGTACCAGGAGCCCATCTAAGGTCAAGGCAGATGGCCTTTCCTGGAGCTGATGGGTCACAATACTAAAGCGGGTGTGAAAGGCTTTGATGGTCTGAAGATACAGAGAAACCCAAGAAGGCTTCCTGGAAGAAGTGGGAATGGGCCTGAAGAAGGAAATAAAATGAGGAAAATACAGCAGAAGAAACAACGTATAAACACCCCCAGGAGTGTAGGGCATGCTTCTGACCAGGCAGGAAGCGATGACAGAGATGAACAGGTGACCACTGAAAACCAGAACAAGGGACAATTACGGTCAGAGACATGCCAGGCAAGTGTGAAGCATGCATCTACTGCTCCCGTGTTCTCCATGCAGACGAGAGAGGCACCCCAGCCTCACACAGACCACACAGCTTTTCACCTTTCCTCCATGATGGCACAGGCCTTGGGACCGCCCACCCTGCTTCACACTGACCACACACCAGACAACAGTTCCCAGACAGCTGTGAGCGGACCAGCTCTCAGGGATGGTGGGGGGCAGCGTGGCAAGAAAGAACTACAGCGGCAGGGGCAAGCTCACTCCAACAGCTGCCTGGCCAGCAACACCGCTGGAGAGCAGTCCAGTGAGGAGCCTCAGGCTGGAGCCAGAGTGTGCTTTTCCCCCAATGGCTCCCCTGAATCTACTCTATCTCCACCCCTGCTCAGACACCAGTAAGGTTCAAACCCCTCCCTCCATGCTTTGTTCCTGCAGCAGGCTAGGTGACAGATGCCTAGGATAATGCCTTTCTAAGGGCCCAAGGGTGTGACCAAGGAGATCAAAGGCTGCCATCTCAGGACCTTGGTCAGAGCTCATTCAAACCTTATCTCAAGTTCCCTAGGTGACAAAGCACAGGTTGGCAGCATCAGGATCTCAAGGACAGGGTGGCAGCAGCCTCCTCTTCTACAGCCAGACTTACCTCCTGACCCCAGGCTCTCTGACCCACAACCCCTTTAAATGGCTTTGGAAATACACAGCACAAAGGTCAACAGGAGGGATGAAGGGAAATGGGGGTCTCATACTGCAGGGGCCCCTCTGCCTAACACCCGGGGAGCAGGCTTCTCTCATGCTCACTGCTCCCCACTCCACGGCCCAGCAGTTCCCTTTCTGCATATACATCTTTGTGACAGTCCTGAGTGACCTTTATTCTGCTTATTTATTTATTTATTTTTGGTTTTGTTTGGTTTTTGTTTTTAGACAGGGTTTCTCTAACAGTCCTGACTGTTCTGGAACTTACTTTGTAGACCAGGCTGGCCTTGAACTCACAGAGATCCGCCTGCCTCTGCCTCCCAAGTGCCAGGATTAAAGGCGTGTGCCACCACCACCCCGCGAGTGACCATTTTTAATCCCCCCTGGCTACTGCTCCTTGCTGGGTCCACCAACACCATTTGGTTGAGGATCAGACTGAACCAATACATAGCTCTCCCATGTTGGAGCTATGATCCCCGAGACTCAATGGTCTGGCTGAGGCAGAGACTTTCTAGCCGTGAAAGAGGCAAGGATGGGAGGTTGCTCTGATGTCTGCAGAACACACCAGCTGGGCTGAGGAGCTGGGCAGAGGCTGGTGTTTTGCAAGCTTGGCTCTTTTGGAAAATCTGACAGCAGGTTGGGGCTGGTGTAGAGTTGAGTGCTATGGGCAGATGGTGCCCAGCCTACAGGGGCTACAGAAGGCTGCCAGGCTCCATCTCCCCCAAGCTGGGCTTCTAGGGCCCTTCATGTGGCTGCTGAGCATGAAGTCACTCCACAAGTCAGAGGACTGTGGCCCAGAGCCTGGAGAAATCAGCCCCGGCAACACTAAGCAGCTCCACTGAGAAGCATCTGAATAGACCAATCACAGGCAAAGTTAGAGTCAGGAAGTCTACATCCCAAGGCCCAAAGAACTCTTCAGCCTCAGGCTAGGACGATGTCAACTCAACAACCTCACCTTCCCAAATGGAAGAACGACTCAGAGAGCCAAGTGCCACAGCAAACTCTGGGCCCTGGAAGGAGATGGTCTACCTTGAGCAGCTGTGGTGCTTCAGGCAACCGCTTCAGCATCTCTGTACCCCACCTCCTGTAAAATGTCAGTGCAGAGTCTGCCTTCCAGAGGACCCTAAAGGAAACACCTGAAGAGGCCGGCCCCACCCTGTTGGCCCAGTTTCACTCCCCAGAAAGGGACTTCCTTGCTCTCAGAGACAGCCTTGGGATCTGGGAAGCCCAGGGGAAGGCAACCCTGAGTGCAGGCCCTCACAGCAGCCAGCTATCCCTGCGAGCTTGTCCCTGGGTGGATGAGGGGCTCTTCACACCTGCCTCCTGTGCGGGGGCAGCCGAGAATTAATTAGCAAATGTTTTGTGAGGCACTTTGAAGCCTCCAAGGGCCCCAGCAGCTCAGGGCGGCATCGTTATAAATATTATCGTTTTATTTATAGACAGTGGAGGGGGCAGAGGGAGCGGGGGATTTATGTTTTGCCAGCTCAATCACCTTTTAGACGCACTCATGTTTGACTTATGCTCCACTGGCGCCGGGAAGCCTCGGGCGGGAGGCGTCTGTAAATACAGGGCCTCGTTATCCTTCCAAGCCTGCGCAAGCCTTGCGGGGGAGGTGGTTGCCTCAGAGCCTAAGGTTCCCTCATCTGCCTGTGGCCTGTGGTTCAGTCCTCCCAGGACCCAGATGCAGGCTGAGCAGGGGATGACCCTCCTCCTGCACACCTGGGTCCACACGTAGGACATACATAGTGGAGTGTGTCAGGACTGATCAGAAACTGGGCCCGAGCAGAACTGAGGGGCCTCTGGGGGGTAGGGTGTCAGAGAACAAGAGTATCCCAGATTTTAATGCCTTCCCTGTTTGGGGGTCTGCCAGAAACTGTAGCCTTCTTCTGCCCCTCAAAAGCCCAGGGCTGGGCCCTAAGGTAGGCAGGACCAGGTTCTACCAACATGCACTGGTCCAACTGCCCCTTCTTTAGACCCAGGCAGTGGAGGACGAGAGCCAGTGGCTTCTTCCCAGTGGCCACACAGTGCATCAAGCCCCTGCAGCTTGGGGGATGGCCTTCCCTCCCTCACAAACAAGTGTGGGACAAGTCACAAGAAAAGTGAAAACACAGACAGTCATGCATACATACACAAACACAGACACAAGCACAAAAACACACTGTGGCTACTATGCTCCAACCCCACTATCAGCTGGGCTTCAGCTGTCTTCTGCTCTGTTCCACCAGCAAGCCTCAGGGGACCCTTGCTGAATCCCCATAGTTCAGATGGGGACACTAGGCTCAGAGAAGCAAAGTCATAAACCTAGAGAAACAACTAAGCCAGGGCCATTTCCCTACAGCAGAAATGGTGGGCTCATCCTTGTCTGTGTACATACATACGCGCGTGCACATGCGCCTGCGCACACGCGCGCGCGCACACACACACACACACACACACACACACACACACACACAGCAGAAATTGCCATTTCCGCACGCAAGTGCTCCAGAGCCAGAGGACAGGGTGCAGGAAGCTAAGAGAGTCAGGAAGGAAATGCAAAGAGGCCTCAGGGGAAGGGAGTTGAGGATGGGGTGTGCAGTGTGCAGCCTTTCCAGCCTGTAGATCAACGCACCTGCAGGCCCCCCAGCCCTACCACCACCTGCACCAGCCAACAGGCCCAGGCTCAGCCCATAAAGGGCACTGCCCACCCCCAGCTGGGGAATGCTGCCAAACAAGTTCCCATGGCTGCTTGCACACACAGGCCCCTGCTATTGCCCAACATAGATGCTATCAGCCTGCAGTATCCTTCATCAGCCTGAAGCCATGGTGCCTCTCCCAGGGCAGGGCCACCCTACAGGAAAACACAGCCTTCTTGTGGTCAGCTCCTTCCTCACAACACTTCTGTTCAAGCCTCAGTTTTCAGGGCTATGTGGGATGAAGCCTGGAAGAGGGAGACTATGAGATTCAGATCCAAAGCTTACTGTTAGTCCCAAGGCCTGGGTACTTCGGGGGCTGAGCCAGCACTGGAGTCGGTGGTGCACATCCTGCCTTCTCAGGGCCAAAGGCTGTCACTCACGCAGCCAACAGCTCCACCCACTACCCACAGAACTCTTTCTAGCGGTTAGCCCAGGAGAGCAGAGGGAATCAAGTATGAATTCGCTCTGGGGACTGGTCCAGACCCCAGAGGGGGGAGAGGGGCAGTGTCCACTACCTAAATGCAGGCAGAGATGGGAAGAGGCCCTTGGGGATCCTTCCAGAGATCCCTGCAGGGTGAGATCCCAAGCCAACCACCTTGAAAGTGAAGCTTTGGACTAGGGGCCACAGGCTCTGTAAAATGCAATGGGTCCCAAGTGGCCAAGATAAGGTATCTTTCCCCTGCCAAGGGGCAGCCAATGGGTGGCAGTGCCCACCAGGCCTGAAGGCCTCAAGATGTCTTACACCTGCCACACAGATACCCTGTGTAGCCCAAGGGACCAAGCTCCATGGTTGTTGTGTCTGGAGCAAGAGAGTACACCACAGGGCTTGTACTAAACACTTAGGGCTCATAAATCCTGCTGGAACAAAGAGGCCGGGGCTGGGGTTGGAGTGCACCTCTCCACAGGAATGGGTAAAGCATTTCTCAGGACTCAAAACACTGCAAGAGTGGTCCAAGGAACAGAGCAGACTGCAGGGCTCTGCACAGGCAAACAGACAGCCTGGAGCTCTCTTCTCTGAACTCCACTTCCTCTTTGTGCAGGGTGGGCAGCATTAGGCACAGGTATCGGGGGGGGGGTGAGCTTTTTATGTGCAAGGACTGGACAGGGGGTGCTCTGTGCCCCCACCCACAGGAAGCACAGAGTAAGACCCACATTCTGACTCCAGCCTCCCTATCTCAAGACCATTCATTACATTGGGATTCAAGAGCATCGTCCACACTGCCCACACCTCTGGAAGGCCAGGCAGCTGGCATCCAGACATCAAGCACTTAAGGGCAACTATGCAGGCAGTGGAAGAAGAGGTCACGGGAGCTGGAGGGTCAGAATTGTAGTGTCTGTCACATGCCAGGTCTACTGACAGCCTTGGCTTTCACAGACACCACTCCCTTCAGCTGGCACACAGCACCTGACCTGCCCACAATCAGGTGTTAGCCTGGACATACCCCTGCACAGTCATGCTCAGTTCCCAAGTCTGGGTCAGGTACCAGTTCCCAAGCTCTTGCTGACCAAACCCAGGGACTTAAAGCCACCTACTTATCTGGTGGTCATTTTTAAGGGCTAGGAACTCATACACAAAGCCTGTAACAGTGTCTGTTACCGGAACAATAGCGCTGAGAAAGACAAGGCTCAGGCTGAGCTCAGCTCCTGAGAGGTTCGCACAGCCCCACTTCTACCTTCTGGCCATGGCTCACCCAGGTCTACCCACTCAAGTACCTGCACTCTAGAGGATGCGCTGTATTGGTTACTCCCAATAAGTGTTCCCTGACGGCATGTGGTACCTCAAGACAATGTGGCCACCCTTGGCAGGGCACTCCCTCCCTCTGTCCTCTCATTATAGAAAAAAAAAGGGGGGGGGAGGACAGAAGCTGGGATCTAGCTTAGCTAGACAAATGTGTTAAGACTTGGTCCCACATGGCCATGGAAATCTCCCAGTATAGTCAAAGTCAGACCTACAAGAACTCTATACTCTGTATGAAACATGTACTCAATCAGAACACCCTGGCTAGGGACATTCCCACACACATTCCAGCCCACAGCACACAGTTCTGCGTATGCAGCCCTACACCAGCACTGGGAATGAGGTGCAGATACTCCCTCCACCCCTGCTGACCTCACAGCATGGAAGAACCCCACAGGAGCATGGGCTTCTCGTGAAAAAGAGGACCAGAACGTACTGAAAGAAGAACAATGCGAAGAGAAGAGCAAACCCCAGCACTGAACCTACTCAGGCTGGTGCCGGACAGGGACAATAAAAAGCTAGTGAGAAGATGGAAGGACACACAACTGGCACTGGGGTAGGCCCAGGCACAACCCAGGCAGAGGAAGGTGGAGAGGCAGTTCTGGAGGCAGAGTGGTAGATCCTGCCTCAGAAAGTACCCAGCCCTGTGAGGCCTGGGCCTAGGACTGATGGAAGAACCCTACCCAGGCACCCATACAGACACACACACACTCACCCAGGCACCCATACAGACACACACACACTCACCCAGGCACCCATACAGACACACACACACTCACCCAGGCACCCATACAGACACACACACACACACTCACCCAGGCACCCATACAGACACACACACACACACTCACCCAGGCACCCATACAGACACACACACACTCACCCAGGCACCCATACAGACACACACACACACACTCACCCAGGCACCCATACAGACACATATACACACGTGTACACACACACATGCACACACACACACATTTCTAACTAGAGAACTACTGTTCTAAATGCAGGTTTAGGAAGAGACAATGTAGCCGGGGAACCTAAGGGTCTAGCTACACAACTTGATATCTGGAACCTCTGGGGAGTCTCCTGGCCTGTTACATAACCTCCCTACCCCTTACATACATATCTTGCTAATAAAGAGGCTCAGAGTCCTGCGGGCTAACAGATGAAACTAGAAGTGGCCAAGTGGCCTTGAGAAGAAGGGAATCTCAAGGTGACCCTCACATTGAACAGGCTCTGGGTGATATTTTGGTGGTCTCTAGAGGCCCCCTCCATCACTCAACCCAAATGTGCCTCATACCACAGGCCTCATTGGGCAGATGGAGAGACACCCTCTCTCGTCACCTTCCTTACAGCCACTTCTGCTCCCAGACTCCTCTACCATTCTTCCAGTCAGTGCTTGGTCTCTCCACAGACCATCTCGCCCAGGCAGTGTTGACTCAGCCCTGCCATACCTCAAGAGGGGACTATTTGCTCAGCTCCTGTTCTTGGGGTCAAGCTGCCAGTGGGACCGTCCTGGTCTGTCTTGTCTATTGTAAAATACCAAGATCTAGCCATATAGCAAGCACTCAGTAAAACTCTGGTTGGGGGAAGAGCTGGCATGAAGGCAGTCCCTCAATAGACAAGCTATACAGACAGCAGCCTTAACAGCACAGGCCAAGAACTCCACTGAGCACTGAAGGGAGGGCGCGCCCAGTCATTGAAGGCATAAAAAGGAAGCCGTCAGACTACACCAGAGTCTGGCAAACTACAAAATTCAGGCCTGGACTCTGCTCAAATTTCTCCACACTAAAAATGCTGGGGGAGAAGGACAATGGAGGCCTCCTGGGTCTGATGAGAAGAGGATGCTGGGCAGGAGGACGGCGTTCAAGGCCTACCTTCCCGCTTCATGCCCATGGCCAGGCACTTCTGGTAGCGGCAATACTGACACCGGTTTCTCTGCCTCTTGTCGATCAGGCAGTCCTTGTTGTCACGGCAGGTGTAGGTCAGGTCTTTGCGTACTGTCCTCTTGAAGAAGCCCTTGCAGCCCTCGCAACTGTATACCCCATAGTGCTTGCCTGTGGGGTGTGGACAGAGGGATGAATGACAAGACCTTCATCCATGTGTCTTGCTGTTGGCTAGGACTCTGCCTTCAAGTTTCAGACTCCCTGTCTGGGCTCAGGCTAGACCCTGCCTGGTCCTCCCTGGTCATGAGAGACCAGGTCTACCTTCTCTCTATCTGCTAAGGCTACGGGTCACTACCCCTGAGGAACAGCATCACCAACTCTGCTACTATTGTGCTCTCTATACCTGAGCTATTGTTCCCTAGAAAAGGACGGTCACTGTTGGTGGCTCTCAGGCTACTGGGGTTCAGTAGCACAATGCAGGGGGGCCCTTCAACAGGCTTGGCCCAGAGAGGAGGCTAGCTATCATTGCACCTCAGCCATCCATGCTTGCATCTTCTCTTGGCACGCCTCCAAACCACCCTTCCCACACTGGTGTCTACCTTACCTAAGGACAAAATGAGGCCCCTGGAGCTCGCAGCCCACCCCTTGCTCCCCTGGGTTCCTGTCTCCCTGTACCCAGCCCAATGGAAAATGCTAGGGAGGCCCTGTGAGCTCTGTCTAGGTATCATGCCCCTGCCCAGTAGGCAGTCGGTCCTACCTGAGGAGCGGTCCCCACAGATAGCACAGATGTGCTTGGTGAAGGATGCCATATTTCCTGAGGGATGGGCAGGAACCTTGAGGACACCATTGAGGCCCAGCGGGGGCTTGATGTCCTCACTGCTGCTCACGGGGTTCATGGGTGAGTTGAGCTGCAAGAGGATGAGTCAGGATAGGTCAGCCTTAGGAAGCTGGGGATGGGCACTAGTGAGTGCTGGGCTTCCTACAACTCCACTCCACACAGCCTCACTCAGGCCACACAGCTAAGGGACAGCAGGACCATCATCCTTAGAACAGAGTTCAGCTCTATGCACAGCCCTCAGAGGACCTCTCCCAGCAAACTCAGGCCACTGCAGGGTACCAGAGACCTCACATAAGCAGGGATCTCATGTTTCAGTGCCATAGAGGAGGCCACTTATACTCCACCACCCACCTAGGAGCCTCTGTCACTTAACACCTGCCATGGGCTCTGGACATTAGAGCACAGGTGCTCTGGGCTCCCCCACTACCCAGGTGAGGTCAAGAGGCCCAGGCTCAGTGAGGAGATTGGACTGGGCTCTTCGAGAGTCACACATATCCCCACCACCTTCCATGACAGTAGAATCTGGGACAGGACAAGAAAGGAGAGCAAGTGGACACCACAGACATCAAGCCATAGGGTCAATACGGCCAGCCTGGCCTCGGCACACCCCTTGCCTCGCCCCGCCCGCTGGCGGCCAGGGGCAAGCGTGGGAAACTCACCCTGTCACCCAGGCAACAGCTGCGGCGTCGCAATGACACAGCAGTTTTGGTTCCGCAGCCTCCAGCCCAGCTCGGCTGTGAGCACAGGGCCCAGAGGCGCTTCCCTCTGCCTGCCTATCTGCCAGGGAGCCAGAGCCCAGCTGGGCAATTCCCCCACTTCTGAAAACTCCTGACAAAGGCAAAAAAAGCCAGCTGTACAGCTGCACTGCCCTTGCATAGCCCCTGCTGCCCCCTGCAAGGGGAACCTCACCTCCTTCCTCAGGGCCTCCTGCCCCATCCCCCTCTTTCTCACGGGATAGGAATAGCACAGAGGCACCAGAAGCTTTCTATGGGGTGGGGGGTGGGGGTAGCTTTCAGAAGGATTCTGCAGCCCTAGCTGGCCAGGGTTGTGAGGATAGGCAGGGAGGCTCTCTGCAAGGATGCCTCATTCTGGTCAGCTTTAGGTGGGCTGTTGGGAAGCCTGTGCCCACATAAAGCCCTGAGCGTCAGGATGCTGGAAGTCGTTGGTGGCAGGCAGGGCTTCTAACTGCAGAAGAGAGCAGTTCATATGCTAACGAGTTGAAGGCCCTAGGTGGGAATCCTGGAGAAGGAGGGTGACACCACTGGCTTTTGCTAGCAAGACTGCATATACCGCCACTCTGCTCACTGTATGGAAGCCTAGCCCTGAGGTTCTTGGAGGTCTTAGCTCTGTAGCATAAACAGCTCAGGGCCTGTGAAGCCCTGATGTCATTGCAAAGCAAAGGCTGGGCTGCAGCACCCAACCTCATCACAGACCCACGGACACTCACAGGGTTCCTCAGTGCTCCACTAGTGGACAGTCCTGGGATCCCGTGGCTTTTTTGCTCTTTCCAGATCTGAGCTGATGAATCAGGGCAGTTTCTATTCTCCCCTTCCTCAACCTCCCCCATGACCGTAAGCCCCACCCACCTGGGACTTCTGTGTTCCCTATACAACTCTCAAGAGACCCAGGACTGGACAGCCCTCTGTTGGAGCCCATAGCCTCCCTGGGTGGGGTCATCCCATTTCCCCTTTCATATCCTTGGCATTTATTTCGGTTCTGCATCATTGGTGCCCCACCTGGGTCCCCACCTACCTCTCAGGCATCCTCTCTTCCACCCCTAACTCATCCTGTCCTCCCAGGTTCAGGCCAGCCCTCAACTAGCCCCCCTTGGATGGGCTATCCAGAACAGATCTTGGGCTTCCATCTCAGGTTCTGCATGCTCCCCACAGCTTCATTCCCCACCTGGCTGGCCGCAGGCATCATAAAACATCCTGCTTATGCAGGGTGGTGGTGGCAGCGGCAGTGCACGCCTTTAATCCCAGCACTCGGGGGCAGAGGCAGGCAGACCTCTGTGAGCAAGGCCAGCCTGGTCTAGTTCCAGGACAGGCTCCAAAGCTACAGAGAAACCCTGTCTAGAGAAAACAAGACAAAAAAAAAAAAAAAAAACAACAACAACAACAAAAAAAAACCAAAAACCAAAGTCACTGTGGCCCCCACAGTGGGAGTCCTCCTGTATACCAGGAGGATCAGAGGCCTCAAAGCCTCACCGGCTCCACACTGAGGCACTCAGAAGTGTTTCTCATTTGTGAATCACACGGGGAAGTCAGCATGGCCAGATAGGCAAGACTGGGAGGTAGTGGTGAATATCCCCTTGGGTCCTACCCTAGTAGAGTCCCAGGATCAAATAAGACACAGGGACCAGGGCACCAGGTGGCCACAGCCTGATATAGTTATATCCAGACCCAGCAAGGAGGGCCAAGAGGTGCCAACACTGAAGCCAGGGAACTGTGGCGATCAGGTCTTCATCTACCCTCTCTGTGCATGGCATTCAGAGCTAGCAAGGCTATAGAGCAGCTGTGATAAAAATAACATGGCCTGGCTGGGGAGGTAGCCGGGTGGTCAGGCCTGCTTCATACCAGCAGTCCCTCTGGGCTTCTGCCTGCTTCTGGACAGCAAGGTGAGGAGTCGGGGGCAGGGTAACAGACTGTTCGTGAACAGGAACCCTAGCTCTTCTATGCACATATGCACACAGGTACTTGTGGGAACAAGCACATGTATACACACACACACACACACACACACACACACACACACACACACACACACGTATTCTGGGGCAAAGGGGCTTAGATGGGATCAGCCTAAAAAAAACTAGCCAGATTGTCTGGAGCAGAGGCTTAAGAGGCTCAAGCCAGTCCCAACAGGCTCCCTGGTCAGGCAGTGAGAGGTCCCCAGGATACCCAGCACCAGGAAGGGTGTGCAGGAGACGGCATGGTTCAAGGCACAAGGCTGTGGGAACCTAAGGGGCACAGAGGTGCTGTAGCCCTGTGGTTCTAGGGAGGAGTCCCAGGTGTGCCACTGTGAGATGGCACAACAAAGCTACTTGTGCCGAGACAGAACCCAAACTGAAAAAGTCAAAGCAGAAAGGAGATCCCTGACCTGTTCTAGGAACAGCGGAAGGAAACCTGAAGGGCGGCCTCTCCAGACGCAGAGCTGTATGCATACCAAAGTCAAAACTCCTCGTAGAAACCCACCAGACGCCTCGAGGAAACCGAGGCAGAGCACAGCTCTATCCAACAGGCATTAGGGGGCTTGAGAAGAAGAGGCTGAATAAGGAAGGACCCCAGGGTACCCACAGCAGGACAAGGGCCTTGCTAGACACAAAAAGGAAGTCAAGTCTTGCAGACAGCCAACATCCACAGAGCCACTGAAAGCCAGAGCCCAGGCATAGGATGCCACCAGGGCCTCAGTGGGGCCCAAGAAGCCGCATCCCTGGGCCAGGGACATTGAGCCCAGGGCCTGGGTAAGGGGACCTTTGAGGCCTCAGGGGTCCTTGGAAGGACCTAAGCCTGAGAAAGCAGGCACCCCAGAGTTCTACAATCATGAGGACAGGCTCTGGAGGGAGTTGAAGACCGACTGTGAGACATTTCAAGTGACCGAGTTATGAAGGCCAGTCCGGGTCAGCCGGAGTGAGAGTTAGCCCCATCACCAGCATGACGCTCTGAGGCTAGTTTTTGCTCTGCAGCCCACTTTCCTAGAGAAAAAGTCGAAATGACAGCTCTGACCCCACAGGTTCACAGCCAACAGATGAAGTTCCCACTTGCTGTTCCATTTCCCCCAAAGGTCGGACCAGCACTCACCTGGGGGCTACCAGTCCCAAAGCCCAGCGTGGGTGTGGTGGGTACCGACATGGAGTGCGGGCCCATAGGGGAGCTGATGACAGAGAAGGGTGGACCCATGCCATTGATGGGAGAGCTCAGGGTGCTGATAGGTGAGTGCAGTTGCCCAGGGGAGCCCAGTGGAGAGCCGATTCCTGGACCCAAGGAGGGGTGCAGCGAGGGGGCAGCCATGGAGCCTCGACCCGTTGGAGAGCTGAGAGATGAAGAGTTCACCTGGGTGGAGAAGTCTGCAAAACAAGAATTGGCAAGAAGGAGGGTCAGAGCAGCCTCTAGGACCTGCCAACTGCCCACTGCCACCCACTCAAGTCACAGGCAAACCTTCATGATCAAGGTCAAGCCAGGATGCCAGGACTTCTCTTGCATACTCCAAGAGCTAGACCATCTTTGGAGGGCCGCAGTAGGTACACTCTCTGGGGTTCTCACAGCTGAGCAGGCAGAGCCAGGCCCAGTACTGCAAGCTGAAGGCTCTAAAGTCTGACCCTGCCCTCTGGACCACATGACCTGGACTTCTGGGTACACAGCACGGCAGCCCACTCCAGAGGAAAGAAAGGCACTGGCACTTCCCATGTCGGTGAGGAGCTTCCAGGTGACCTTGTGGAGGGCCTGGGAATGTGCCAAGCATGAGACTGGCAAGCCACAGAGCAGGGCTGGGTCTGGGACCTCCCACATGTCAACCTTTCATGCAAGGTTTCAAACATGTAAAAAGTCTTATTAATCAGGCCTTCCCAGCTCCAGAGGCGGGGGAGGTTCCCAGGTGTTCGACCTACTGCCCACAGACCTGGTAGGCCATGGAAAAGAGAGTGAGGAGTCTGCATAGGACAGAGGGAGTTGCCTGCTTCTCCAAGGCTGATGCTTTGAGAAAGCCCCCCCCATCCCTCTTCCCTCCCTCCCTCCCTCTCATCTGGAGAATAGACCTGACCTTTCCTGCCACCTCACTGCCATGGCATTTGCTTCTAATAAGACAAGAAGAACTACGGGCGTGTGGAGTGATGAGTGACTAGCACACCCCAGGTAGGGGACACAGACTGGTTACACTACTCAGCATCCTGGAAAGACCTCGCCATTCTGAGCCTGTCTCATCCTGGTCATGCCTGGCATGTGAGCTTAGCAGGCAGAAGCCCAGAGCAGACACCAGACATCTTAAGACAACACTGGCATTCTGGATGTGACTCTTGGACCAGACTTGACTCTGGCCAAAGCCTATGCTCCTGTTCTGAACCTGATGACCAGCACAGTACAGGGACATCCCAGTAGCTGTACCAATGCCAATTCTAAGCCAGGAGTGGTACAGAGGCCATGGGAGCAGGAACAGATCCTCAGAGAGAAACCTAACCAATATCCATCCCAAAGACACTGGGGACTTCCTCCCTGTTTCCCCTCAAGAGAAGGATGCAGTAAGGAGGCCCCACTCTGACCAGGTCCTCTATGGGGAGGCCAACCTGGCTACCATGACTACTCCAACTGACAGACAGAAAGAACCAATTCCATCAGCAAATGAGCTTCATTTGATCTGTCAGAAACCCTGGCCATTCATAAAACTGGGAACAAACCAGTTTGCTGATTAACAATAACAACAAAAAGCCAATTTAAGAAATCTAAAACTAGGGCTGGAGAGATGGTTCAGTGGTTAAGAGCACTAGCTGAGGTCCTGAGTTCAATTCACAGCAACCACATAGTGGCTCAAAACCATCTGTAATAAGATCTGGTGCCTTCTTCTGACCTGCAGGCATACATGTAGGAAGAACACTGTATAGATAATAAATAAATAAAACTATAAAAACAAGAAATCTAAAACTAGCTGAGCAGTGGTGGCACACGCCTTCAATCCCAGCACTCAGGAGGCAGAGGCAGGCGGATCTCTGTGAGTTCAAGGCCAGCCTGGTCTACAAGAGCTAGTTCCAGGACAGGCTCCAAAGCTACAGAGAAACCGTCTCAAAAATAAAAATTAAAAAAAAAAAAAGTCTAAAACTAACTGTGTAGGGTGGTAATATGTCTTTAATCCCAGGACTAGGCAGGCATAGGCAGGAGGATCTCTGTGAGTTCAAGACAAGCCTGATCTACAAAGTGAGACCCTGTCTTAAAACAAAGGGCTAACAAGATGGCTCAGTGGTTAAGAGCACTTGCTACTTCTCTTCTAGAGAACAAGGGTTTGGTTCCCAGCACCCACATGGTCGTTTGCAACTGTCTATGACTCCAGTTTCAGGGAATCTGATGCGTTCTACTGGCCTCCATGGGGACTACATGCACATAGTACATTTACACACATACAGGTATGTAGCACAATTAATAACAACCCAGAGACAGAAACTGAGGTTCAACCTGAAGTCCAGAAAAGCAAAACAGCCAGCCACTGGCTCTTACCTCTACCTCCGTCCGAAAATGGCAATCCTGCCTCCAGGAATCCTCGGAATGAGACTGAGCCTGAAGCCCGTCTCCTCCCGCTTTATATTCCTCTCTAGTGCTGGCATTAAAGGCGTGCACTACTACCACCCGGTTTCTATGGCAAAGTACTGTGGCTTCTGGAATTAAAGGCGTGTGTCACCACTGCCTGGTCTGTAAGGCTGACCAGTGCAGCTGTTTTACTCTCTGATCTTCAGGCAAGTTTTATTTATTAAACTACAAATGAAACAGCACTCCACAGGTAAAACATCCAATACACATAAATAAAAACAAAAGGGAAAAAAATCTTAATCCTAGAACCAAGGGGTGGTAGCACCTACTGGCCAAAACAGGAACTACAGACCAGCTCTATAGGCCACTAAACTACTTATGGAACTGGGGGAAGGAATCCACAGGAAAGGAGGTGGGAAACAGGAGAATGTGTCCAAAAGGAACAAATACAAATCCAATTGCTTACATGAACCTGGAATGCCTTTGTTCCTTTGACGTCAATTGAATTCTTATGACCCTGTCAGAAAAGCCACCACCTCCTACCTGTGACAGAAGAAGAATCTGAAAAGGTTCAAGGATAAGAACAGCCCAAAGGCAAACTTAGCACAATCTGCAGCTGCCCCTAGGCCAGGCAAACACAAGCACTTCCACACTGCAGGGATACCTGGAGGCTAACCCCTCACAGCCCCGCCTTTCCTCCCCTCCTCCAGATAAGGAAAGTGAGACAGCTCCTTCCGGTGCCTGCTTTGTCTTCTGAGGTCCAGGACGGTGAGACCCAGTGTACCAGCTAAGCCCTCATTGGATCCCCTTTTAGCCCATTTAAGAGTCACATCTTGCTGAATTTGAGTACATCTACCTTCTGCAGGCATCCCAGAAGAAGACAGGATAATGCCATGGGCACCCAGGAGGGAGCTGAGCTGGGCTGGACCTAGGGAAGGCCCGTTTTTTCCTGGCCTTGAGAACAAGATGAGAGCATGACCAGAAGAGAAATCCCTCAGATTCCTCAGGCTCTTTGCACCCCCATGGGAAGATTTAGACAACAGGAGAGACACAAGGCCTAGGGGTAGCTTGTCACACGACCCTAAGCGTGGCTCTCATGAGCCGGCTGTCCCCAAACACCAGGAAAAACTGGCCATGTTCACCACATGAGAGTATTTCTGCCCAGGAGAGTCAAAGAAGGACCCTTGCAAACACAGGGAACAGCTGGGGTGGGAGGCTCGGGCTGCAACTAGGTCTCTGTAAAATGCCAGGGCCTGCACTGCTCCCCTCACTGTGGGCTTTGCTGTGGGAGTGGCAGAACAAAGTGTCAGCAGGAAGAAGGGAATGAAGGAAGGAGGGAGCCAGGCTGTAAGGCTGCCAGCTACCGGGTGGACCCCAAGCTTCTCTGATCCTTCAAGGTACCGCCCATACCTGGCTCAAGTCAGAAACTGCCAAGGAGGGAAGGAGAAAACCGGCCAAGGTGGCATATGGACAGACTTCAGGAAGAAGGGGAGACAGCAGCAGCAAGAGCCAAGTCTCCAGTCTGGGAATGTGGCTGTCCCTGTGCAGGATCCCTTTGGCGCCCCTCCCCCAGTCCTCCACCCTGCCTGAAGCCTGATGGTACACAGCCAAGCGTCCCAGGATTGCTCCAAGACTGTAAGTCCCTACAGCTCCAATGTAGAAGGGGCTGCCACCAGAGCAATGCCTACCTTGGCAGGTCCCCACTGCCCCAGGCTCCCACCCCAGGCCTTCCTGTTTACAAAGAATATCCACTGCAGACACCTTCCCGGAGCCTGGGTGACAATGGGCTGGGTGTGTTTTCTGGGTCCTTCTAGAGGGAGAAACTTCCTAACCAGGAAGGGAATGAGCAAGAAATGCCCGTTCATCCTTGTATGTGTGCAAGCCATGTGCACATACGCCATGTATGTGCGTGTATATTCGTGTATGCTATGTCATACTCTGCCTTCTCAGGCACTTAGCTGTACCACCCTGATAAGCCATGGCCCCCATAAGGCACAATTCCAACAGCCTCTCTTTAGCTTTGCAGGGGTGTTAATACCAGCCAACACCACTGCTTAGAAAAATCTCCACAAGCCTCCAGCATCAGAGCTTGTGGGGTGGGGCCTAGGGCTGCAATGTGTCAGCGTCAGACCTGGGGATTACAGGACACCCGGTACTCCCTGTCCAAGAAGTCACAGAGAAGTTCAGGAACATGACTGAGAGGAAACTGAACCACAGAACCCCAAAACCTCAAATTATGAGGCACAAAGATCCCAAACATAATCTCACATCCCAAGATACCTCTGCAGGACTACCACCAACAGCCAGGGACCCCGGGGAAGGAGTGTGGCCAAGGGGCTTGCATGTGCAGGAAGCCCGTCTTTGCAGGGAAGATGCCCACCATCTCACACACATCATGGGCAGCTGGCACTGCAGTCCAGGAAGGGGATGTGGAAGAAGGAGCACGCAGCACTCCCTGGGTATGAAACTGACCACAGTATGAATGCTTGGAGGTTTAAACACAGAGCAGAGATGGATTGTCCCCAGCCCAGAACCAGTGCAGTTCCTAGACCTCAGAGGGAGAGTGCGAGAAGCTGGGAGACACTAATAAAGCTGAAATACTGAATGCCTGGCAACAGCTCTGGTGACTCCAAGATGCCAGCCACTACTGAGGTCATAGGCAAGAGAGGAGTACCACTCCTACCAGAGTTTCTATGCCATATGGTGTCTATAGGATGCCTGCCGACAGCAGGACCCCACAGCAGGAAGCCCAGGGAACTCCCACCACTCCCTTCGAGCCTCTGCTTGGCAGGCAGGGTGCAGGAAATGGCACTGCAGCTCATTGGAGCTCACTGCAGCTGGGGTGGGGTAAGCCCCACAGCCCTCCAAGGTAGCCAGCGAACCCCAGCTCCTAGGGAGGGAAACTCAATCATCCACAGCCCTTTGTCACAGTAGGATCTAAGCAGGTCATGTGTCTAGGTGAACAGAAGTGGACTGTGTGGCTGCTCCTTCTAGGGCCAGGAAGGGAGGACAGATGGATCCAGAGGAGAGCGCAAGGGAAGCTGATACTCTAGGGCCACCAAGGCAGGACCCAAGGAGGGTAGTCAGCATGCAGGCAACATGCAGCCACACAGTGAACCAGCACCAGGATGGCTGTCACGTTCTAAGCACAGTGCCCTTATCCCCGCCTGGGGACACCCCCGCCCCCCTCAGGAACTGAAACTTTGCAGTAGGTACCTCATGGGTCCTCAGAGTTTCCTGGGCTGCCCACCTCCAGCCTCCACCTTCTGGAAGTACCACTTCCCCTGAAGACCTGGGAGGGAGAAGTGGTGGCCCTGGAGGAGCAATGGGAATGTGGCAGGGACCATGGCACCAGGGTTTGAGGGAGGCCAAAGGTGGTCAGAGCAGGAGAGAGGAAGAAGACAGGCCACAGGCCCCAAAGGGTAGGAGGGGCGGATTCAGGCACTGGAAGGACAGGAAGATAAATGACCCACTGGCCAATGCTAACCATGGTGAGAAAGGACTGCTGCCCTGCCACACTTGAGGTCAAAGGGACCCTCAATATTGAGTCTCAGTTCCCTTCTCTGTAAAATGGGCTGAGGCTTCTGTGTCAGCAGAAAGAACAGCCCCCAGCAGTCCTGTTTGTCCAGCTCTACGACAAGTCTGACTCCCACTCCCTGAGGAAGAACTCCTCCGTGGTCCCCTCCAGCTGTGAGTTTGGTTCATTCACTGTCTCCTCTCGGAGCATCAGTTCTGAGGTCACCCTGCCCTTCCCTCAAAAGCCCCAGTCAATAGCTCAGCCTCCTATCAGGAATCCCTACGTGGTCAGAAAAAGCAAGACTGACTCCAACCCAACTCTGAGATCCCAGAGGGCCCAGTACAGGCAGGCCACCACAGGGGCCTCTCAAGTAGAGAACTCAATTTTCAGGAGCAACCCAGTAGTCTCAGAGATCCAGACCCAGAAAGCCTGTCAGCTCAAGGCCCTACTATCCTGACCAAACTCTCAACTCTTTTTTTTTTTAATTTATTATGTATACAATATTCTGTCTGTGTGTATGTCTGAAGGCCAGAAGAGGGCACCAGACCTCATTACAGATGGTTGTGAGCCACCATGTGGTTGCCGGGAATTGAACTCAGGACCTTTGGAAGATCAGGCAATGCTCTTAACCACTGAGCCATCTCTCCAGCCCCAAACTCTCAACTCTTAGTGTACAATGTACCACTGCAATGGTCTTCACAGAGATGGGATAACCAAAGTCTAAAAGGTGTAAGCATGGGAAACAATATCCACTGTGAGGGCCTCAAGAAGCACCAATGGTTGCCACGTCAGTATCATCACCATCATCAAAATTACCATCACTACCATCATCACTATCAGTTCATCACCATTAATATAATCAACATCATCACCACCACCATCAACATCAATATTGCAATCACCATGTTCAACATTACCATCTTCAACATCATCAACATTGTCATCATCATCACCACCACCACTATCACAATCAATATCACAATCAGCATCATCACTACCAACAGTATAATCACCATCAATATTACAATCACCACCATCATTAACAGCGTCACTATCACCACCTTTAACATCACCACCATCATTACTATTATCAACAATACCACCACCATCATCACTACCAACACTGCCATCAATGTCATCAATTATCATCAACACTGTCATCATAATCATCACTATTACTATCAACACTTCCATCGTCATCACTATCAGCATCAGATAATCACCATTACCATCACCACCACCACCATCAATATCATCACTACACCATTACCACCAGCATAGTTATCATCACTATCATCTGATGGAAACGGACACCTTAATTCACACCTTGTTCTATTCTATTGTACAGATGGAGGCTAGAACCCAAAGGGGCTGACGAATTCTGCAAGTGGCAAAGATTGAGTACTTTGGGTTCTCTTGACCATACTCAGCCAGCTTGGGGCTGGCTAGGGAGGGGCACAGGAGGAACAGAAAATAGGCGAGCAGCTACCTCCCATACAGCCCTGGATGGTACTATAATTGGACCTGGTGGTGACAGGTGTGGCTAGAGCCAACCACAGTAAAGGAAATGGGAAGCATAGCCAGGAAGACAAAGGAGGTAAGGAAGAGCCGCCACCTTGATGCCCAGCCTATGATTGTGCCAGGCAGCATTCAATTAGGAGTTGAGAAGTGAAGACACCAGTCTACTCAGGCGTGAGAGCCAAGGTGTTGACAAGAGGTTACCCTCCATGCCAGCTCTTCCTGAAGCCCACAGTCCACAGGGCTGTTGCACAAGGCTTCCCACCTCAATTCTTGCCAGTCAGTATCATCGCTCTCTGGGCCAGCTGTGGTGGTCACTGTCTGGGATGCCTAGCTGCTGAGGTGCACATCACCCAGAGCAGTCCTGCCCAAACAACCAGGTCTGTATCCATTCCCAAACTCCTAATGGCTTAGAGATGTGCTTGTCCACCCTCCATGGGATAGTGGAGAGGTGTATGGAGGGTACACTCTGACGAGGCAGCTGGATGAATCTGGCTGGACTCCCTCCAGCCCCTGCTACATGGTACTTTCCCTTTGCCTGAGTACAACTAGGGGGCAGCAGAGAGAAGACTCCTAAGCTGCTCAAGCCTCAGACTCAGGTACCAGGGCCTGCTGCAGACATCTTTGCGGGGCTCTAACCTGAGCATAGCACACAGACATCCCCAATTTCTGGTTCCTTTGCTGTCACCTCCTTTTGTGAGTTCAAGGTGTCTCAGTTGAGGGCAAGGCAATTTCTTTGGAAAAGCTAAATAAGGACCTGTAGAGGCGATCTCTAGGGAGGGCCTTCAGGCAGTCTTGTCCTTAGAAGCCTGGGGTGGGCTGCTCCAGGGTCCTAGCACCAGCTATGGGTGAAGAGGACCATCCCAGGGTGCTTTATCTGGCACCAGGCTCCTGCCCTGGGTATTATCCTCTCACCTACCCAGGAGAGAAGCCTTAACAGATGCTTGTCCCCAGTCTGCAGGTCACATAGCTATTACACAGGGTACCTATAGAATGTCCTGAATCTATCAGCCAGGCCCAGGACCCCAGACTGGAACTTGGGTCCTTTCAGATAACTCTGAGGCACCTAACTGTACTGAAAAGCACCCTTATTTCTCTATCCCAGAGATGGTTGCAGGGCAATAGTCAGGTGGCCTGATTGTGCCAGCCAGTGCTGAAAGCCAGAACACAGGAACCGGTAACATTCAGCTCTAGAGCCCTAGAAAAGCCTGTGAATTGACTTCCAAGCCCTAACAAGGGAGCCATGCATGCCCAGTCCATCCCTGAGCACAGCAGGCAGACTATCCCAGCCTGCTGCCCAAGAGCCGGGCCAAGTCTCCTGTCCTGTAGCCTGAGAGGTGCTGCCAGGGGCAGGACTAGACAAACGGTGGAAGTCACACCCACTCGTCCCCAGGCTGCTTGAATGAGAGAAAAGCCACAGGAGAGTGTGACCAGAGGGACAGGACAACTGAAGAGCTGGTAGCGGAAACTGACAGCTGTGTGATGCCCTCCCCACCCTGTACTCTGTGAGAAACCGATAACAGAAGTGCCTTCACATTCACACAGGGCAGGTAACTGTCAGCACCTCAGAAACAGACTGCAGAGTGATGGAGACACTTTTGGCGACAGTCACAAGCAGTTTGGGTCCCCATTCTGCAGGCTCTCTGAGTTGGCATGGTACCATGAGGGCTAGTGGAAACCTCGGGCCAGGAAGGACCTGCTGCTCTGTCCTGTGGCAAGGCCTCAGCTCTGGGAGGACAGGGGCTTGCCAAGCCCAGAAAAGGAGCTGCCAGCCAGTATGCGTTCAGTTTTCTGACAACCATCCCCACCACAACTTAGCCCCACAGAAACTACCCTCGGCTTAGGCCCTGGACATCCCATCATAATGTGCTGGGCTAGGGGGTTGGGGTGGCATGCCAGCCTGGGAGCCTGAAAGGATGCTTACCTTGCTAAGACCAGGAGGGGCTTCTTTCTGGACAATGAAGCCTCCCCTCCCGGTTGTTCCCTTGAGCTGTTCGTCTGTCTGTTTCCAACACTCTGTGGTGCCTGCCCACACTTTAGAGGAGGGGAGGTGGGAGGGGAGGAGGGGGACTTCAAGAAAAACCCCAACTGCCCCACAGTGGCGGGGGAAAGGGGGCCCTGAGGCGGCAGACTCTCGAAGGCAGTTTCTATTTAACAGGAAGAGAAATGATTGTTTCAATTTGAGCCACGTCGCCCCTGGTGGCTCAGAGGTCCCATCACCCACCTGCCCGCAGCTCTGTCGTGGAACCCACGGAACCCCGGTTAGGCTTCCTGTCCTCCCCCACAGGCCTCATCTTCATTTACATTCCTGACTGATCTTAAACCACACTTAGAGGGGACCTAGGCCATACCCACCCAGGTCACACCTACCTACCATGAAGTGAATTGGGCTCCAGGGACAGGGACTCTGGGCACTCTGGAATGGTCAGGACAGAGGGGATACTCCAAGACAAAGAGCGCCTCTCTTGGGACATCCCCAAATCCTCCCACGCCCATTGAGCATCACTATTTTCCAGACATAAGTAAGATGTGGTACAGTGGGTGGCTCTCCAGGACCACATGATAGACAAACAGGGCTGAGCCTGGAGGGTGGAGCCTCTGCTAGGCACCAGGGTCGGAAGTCAAGCTCCCCAAAGCCTCTCCAGAAGCCCTAGCCCACACCAGCACATGCACCCTCCCCTCAACAGCTCACCCATACCCTCATGACTCCTCAGCAGGGGCTTGCCCGTGCCCTCGTGACTGGCCAGAGTATACAATGCAAGCACCCAACAAACACAGAGGTCTGGTTGCTGGAACCTCTGCCAACGGGGCAGGATTTCATCTGTGAGACAGGGTGGGAATGGAACTTCCCAATCACCACCCACAGCCAGGGGGCCCTCCCCGCCCCTGACTCCACATGGACAGAGCCTGCACTGCAGCTCAGGGAAATCAGCAGAGACCCTCCACAATGTCCATCCACAGTTTGACAGGGCAGTCTCCATGGGACTCAACTTTACATCCTTCCCACTGCCTGACACCATGTCAAGTGTGTAAACGCTCTGAGATACGCCACTCACAGCCTGGAGCCCCAGGCTAAACCCCAGAAACTTCCCTTGCCACTGAGATCGCCATGTCTTACTTGGCTGGGGTCTGTAAGGTCTGTAAGCCTAAACCCTATAAAAAATATCAACACTGTGTGGACCTCTGCACACAGACTATATGATCAGGCAGTCTATACTTCTTCCTCAACCCCCAGCAAGTGGGAGGGACTGGTGTCTAGGGGATGATAGGCAAGTGTGGGGACAGGATCTCCCACCCAGTCACCATTCACAAACTCCCTAAAGCTGAGAAAAGAGACCCTCACTAACCTCTTGTCCCAACCTTGCCAACTTGCACCTATCAGAGCTGCAATGGCACAAGAATGGGCAGGAGATAGGCAGCACTGTGTGCAGGAGGCACCATCAGGCCCCGCTTGGGCAGAAGAGGGAACAGCATTTTAGCACCTGGCAGGAAGAGAAAGAGTCCTGGAAACTGCCTTCCAAGGTTTCAAGCCCACTCATCCCCAGGAAGCCCTCAGCATCACCTAGTGAATGTGACAAAGGACAATGAAGTTTAATCTCACTAGGCCAGAGGTGACAAGTCCAAGCCCTTCACCTGGATATTCTCCTGGACGCAGGAGAATAACATAAATGAGTCAGAATGCCAGACTCTGAGAGAGGGCACACACTGGGCCTAATTAAGAGACCCCGGCTCAGAGCCTACTGACTCCCCTTCATATACAATGTTAAGGTGCCATACTGGTCAGCTTCCTAGAAAACGAACAACCGACAAAAGGTGAAGAACAAGCCAGAAATCCACAGAGGGCTGGAAAGAAAACTCAGCAGTTAAAATGCTTACTGTTCTATACAGAGCTGGGGTTTGGTCCCCAACATCCACCTCAGGTGGCTCACGACTGTTATTTTAGCTCCAGGGAATCCCATGCCTTCTTCTGGCCTCTGTGGGCACCTGCATGCATGTGGTAACCCGGGTTTGGTTCCCAGCACCCACATGGCATAACCATCTATAAATCTGAGGCCCTCTTCTGGCCTCTGCAGGCACTGGGCATGCACATGGGACACTTACATACTTTAAGGCAAACACTCATACACATAAAATAAAAAGAGGTCTTTAAAAAGAAAGCCAGCGGGAAGGGAGGAAAAGACGAAAACGCAAATTCCAGCAGGCCAGGGCAGCTGACACAGGACACAAGGGGACTGGGCTCATCTCTGCATGGAGCCCATACCATGTTCCCAGGCTGTCTCAACCTCACATTCCAAACACAAAGGAGACTGCAAACACCCAGAGAGACAACACGGTTCAGCATGAACATTGATGCCCATATTGGAGCCTCCCACTGGCATTGGAAAAGTGACCCCACCTCTCTGAGCCTCAGTTTCCCTTCAAATGTGGACAGAAGAGAATGTCTCCAAGATATCTATGAAGACCTGTGAACACTACATGCAGCCTGGGCATACCATACAAAGGATATCATTGCTGCTGGAAAGAGGAAAGACTCAAAGCCAGTCAGCCAGCCACCAAGACGGCAGCTCTGGAGACTTATGACAGTCCTACGGACCCTCAGAGAGTCAAAAGGCCCCCACTCCCGCCACCTCAAGTTGCAGTCACAGACAGATAGGACAGAAATCCAGGTTAGCTAGGGTTGAGGTCAACTGTGTATCACAGCATCAGGCCAGAGCTCTGCCACCCCATCAAGGGTATCTCAATGCCGGGCCCAGGAAAAGAGGGCCAGTCCCCCACATTCCTCTAGCTAGACAAATCTCACTGTTCTCCCGACCTCAGTTTCCTCACCTGTAAAATGGTAAGGGGCCAGACCCAGGAGAGGGAGGTCCCACCTACAGCCTCAAGAAAAGGAAGCAACACCCCTGACTTAGTGAGAGTCTAAAGCCTGGGCCTTCTTCCTAAAACCTTCCTGGGGAAGAGATCTTCTGTTTCCAATACCCAGGTGAGACCCAAATATGTGGGGCATGGCACTCTTGGGATAAGCCTCATTTGCTCATCATGGGCTGAGCTGAGCAGCCTAGATAGGCCCAGCCATGATAGGCTGGCATAACCAGGCATCATCCAGGTATACACCATAAAAAGGTCCATGCCCAGGCCCCTGAACCAGGACAGACTCCCTTCCCCTGTGGTCCCCAGGCCCTCTCTTTCTCCCTTGACACAACTCCTGAGCCCTGCAATAAGATCCTCTATACCATACCAAACCCTACCCTCACCTGCCAGCCACCTGTGGTCCCCTGCCTGCCAGGCCAGGCCACCTCCTGAGAGAGAGGCAAGAAGGCGCAGCCTCATGGTGAGGGCAGGTGATAGGTCCCACCATGGTGGTGGCCCCATCAGTCCCCGGCCAGCTGGCTCGGGGTCCCACAGCCTGAGGCGATGCAGCTTGGTCAATGAACAGGAGCCTGGAAGGGAAAGGCAGCAGGCAGGGTGAGCCTCTGGAGGCAGCTGGGCTCTCAGGAACAAGTGGTGCTGGCACTGGCCCTGTAGCCCAGTTCCCCTTTCCCAGGGCCCGCCCTGCCCTCCACCCTCAGCCAGACACCTGTGACCACAGGCAGCTCCTGATGGCCGAAACCAAGGGCTTCTTGGAAGCAGACTGGGAACCAGCCTCATTTCCTCAATCTGAGACAGACAGTACTTGGTGCAAACAGACTCCCACCTGACCCAAGTTCAAATCCACCTCCAAGTCCAGCCACCTGCCTGACTTGAAGCAGATCAGGTCACCCAGCTGGGCCTGCTCCCCATCTGTATGCTGGTGGGACAACAGGAGCCAGTGCCAGCTGGCACTCAGGTGTGATCCATGGTCTGACAGTGTGCCCATCCTCATCCTAGCCTGGACCCTGGGGGACCCTGCATTTTGCCTATACCCTCACATTACACTATGCCTCCACCCCCCAGCATGCAGCACACTCAATAGCAAGTCAGGCTTTCAAGTCCTGGGAAGTCCCACAGAGCAGATGCAAGGCTAGGACCAGAGGCCAGGAGCCGTTAGTGCTAGGAACTGGTGTAAGAGTGCAGTAAGGCCAACAGCTGGGGAGACCAGGCCTGAGCAGCCAGACCTGTGGAAGTGCCATGAGGGTGCTGCCTCTACTGCTGGAGGAGGGAGGTCTTCAAGAAAGACGGCAGTAAAGAAGACTTTGAACTCCCAACTGCCTCCTACCTATACCAGGGCTTGCTCTTCAGGGTACAGGGTGCCTTCTGTGGCTTTCTAGTCAAGGACCAAACTCAGGCCCAGTGATGGGAGCTGGGCCTGGGGACACAGCACAGTCTTCCACCCCACCATCACCTAAGGCTTTGTCATATTGGGCTGCCCTACTCAAGTGATGGGGTCTGCAGTATGGAGTCAACCTGCCAGGGCAGCTCTGAGTGGCAAGCACTTGCTGCCGGCACACACACTATGTCCACCACAGCAGCACCGGGAACAGACTACCAAGATGTCATCAAGGCCAGAGGGGCACTGAAAGTCGTCCGTGGTGCACCCATGTGCAGACGCCCATCTGAAATCTCTTCTGTTGGGGTTTGGGGCTGGAGGACAGGCTGGTCGGGGCAGAAGGGGAGAACTGGCTTGGCTGAGCATGTGGAAACCCCACTGGCCACAACCTCCTGGGACACTGGGGTGCAAGAGGGTTCCCTTCTTCTTGGTCTGATAGCCAGAGGCAGTCCTACCCTCCCTCTTCACCCACTGCCCCCAACTGGACTAAGCTTATACTATCTGAGAACCTCACCTGCTGCAGGGTTACAGCAGCCCACCCCGCCCCCCGACCTCACCACATAAGGTCCACACTCTGGAATGCACTAAACTGTCTGCATGACATCCCTGCTCCATCCTACATTGCAAGTGACTCCCATCACAGGTACCTAACCTCTGTTCCCAGACCCAGCTACCTAGATCAGGAGCCCAGAGGTTGCACTTTGCAATAGAGGGTTCCTGGGATCCTGGACCTAAGTCAGAGAAAACACAGCCTTTTTTTTTTTTTGTGCTTTCCTTTGGCTTGGGTTTTGTGTTATTTTCATAATGACACAACACTCCCGACAGACAGACCCAAGCTACTGTCCTGAGTGCTAGCCAGACCCCTGTTAATTTGGTTCAAGACAGGATTCATCTAGATCCGCTACAGTCAACAGACCAAGTAAGTCATCCTGTCTGGAAAGACTACCATAGCCTGCCTGTCTGAGCCTTCTCCTACCCTGACCAAGAGGTGAGCCATGCCACCTTGGCTGTGCCTAGTGGACATTTATGAAACCTGTGATCCTTCTGCCTTGGGTCTGGCAGGTAAATAAGACCTATACCCCTAAGGCAGAGTAGGGATGAGAGGCCCTTTATAGGATCATCCTGGTCATTTGTGCCCACCAAACATCAGAAAACTGACTCTTGCCATCTAAGCAACCAAGAATAGCAATGCCCAGTGTCATTCTTTCCACCTGCCCCCCAAGGCTCACCTAGGCCCCAGAGCAGGTGGGGCCTAGGACTGCAGGGCACCTCTCAAAGCTAACAGCCTTGCCTCCAGCCTCAGTATGGTTCCATGCTAAGCCCTGAACACATCCCATCCACACTCCACACAACAGCCGCATTGTCTTCTGCACTGTCGGAGCCCATTGAGAATACCATGCAGAGCAAGGCAAATGAATAGTCACCAGCCCTGTTCACTCACTGAGGGTCCTCACGTGAGGCACAGGCCTTTCTATGGCCCACCTGAATGTGTCAATTGCTGGAGAAGTCTCCAACAGGAATAGTTACTAAGTTATGTTCTCACCTCCATGATGCACACAGCCATGTCTGTGTAGATCATACATGGCCTGAGATCTGACCAGTGCCTACACCCATGGCACAGCCAGGGGGCACCTGGCCCACATGAGCCCAGCCCTACCAGGCCTCTCAGTTGGGGTCTTATTTGTCAAGTGCTGCCTAGGCCAGGCCAAGCCATAGGTCCTCTGACACTGGCAGTGTAGCGTTGGAGCAGATTTGTGAGCACTACTGGCCACTGTGAGCAGGCAGAATAGCAGGACCAGTTCTTCCGTGGTCACTTCTTCCTAACACAATGACATCAACATCACCTAGGTGGCTTGGGGTCAGCCATGGTGGTGTTCACACCAAGAGAACTAGAAAACGCCAAGATCAGCCCCCATCACCACCCAAGTAGGCTACTATACATTGCCTAGAACAACACAGCCATCACTGGGGCAGACACTACTTCTCATCCTTCAGACAGACCCACTGTCCAGTGAAGCATGGGGTCCACTTGATCTCACTCCTGCCTCTCATCTTCCTTTCAGCCCAATGATCCAAGATGACACTGAGGCTCACCCTGGGTGTTGGACCTTCCCGTACCTAGCTCGTAGCCCCAGGGAGGCCCTGTAAGAAGCCCCACTGCCCTCCCCCAGGCTTCACCCCTCTTAATCTGGACACAGGCAGCCAGAGCCTGGGCCCAGGCAGGAGCCTCTGTGCCCCGTCAGAGCAAACAACCCCACACAGACCTCAGCTTCCTTCCTTCCAAAGGCAGCCAGACTGAGCACAAGCAGGCAGAGTGGTAGGAGGGCAGAAGACAGACCTAGCTCCTGCAGGCTAAATTTAGCCCTGGTGATGTGGTCACTAAGACTATGTCCCTCTTCCTCCACCTGACACACTGACAGGCTCCTCAGCACAGAGACCAAGGGCTATCAAAAGGCCTAGCTAGCTAGCCTGGGTCTCAGGGCAGAAAGATGACGACGTTGGAGGCACCCACTAAATACCAAATCTGACATCTGACAATTTCCTGGCTCCCTGGAGAGAGTCACTTCTACCTGAGTAGTGCCTACCTAAGGGAAGAGATACAGAAGGTCCCATGACCATCAGCAATCAGGGCCCATTCTGGTCCTGCCCGGTCATTCTCTCTGAGTCCTCCCACCAAGGGTACCTCCTCTACGAAGCCCTCCTTTCTCCTCTTGGAAGATCCAGCTGGTCTCTAGACTGAGGGCCATTAGGCAATCTGGGCCCAGTCATCAGTGAGGGGCCACTAAGGTCTGGCCTTGTAAACACCAAAGGAGGCTCCTTACTTCCTATGACCACTCTAGCCCTGACCTAGTCCCAGGCAGGTCCCCTCCAGGCTCCATCAGGTAACTATAAACAAGCCTTAGCCTGCCAGCCTCAGCCTCTCAGCTGCAGCCAGCCCTGCCACCCCCACTCCCCAGGATCTAAATGACTCACAGGACCAGCACGCTGCCACCTCCGGCCCACACCGCAGGCATCCATGAACACTCACCTGCCCAGGCTTGCTGCCGGCAGGCAACAGCAGTGCCAAAGTCAAGTCTGATCCACTGGGAGGCAAGATAGGCCATGGGAACCAGGATGTCCTGAACTCCAACAGGCCAACCAGTCACACAGTCAAGGAAGGTCTTCAGAAAAGGGTTCCTGAAGGTCATGATCAGGTGAGGAGAGAAGGAGGAGACACATGACAATACACACACACCAACAGAACTGTAGTCCTCACCCTGAAGCTGAACAGTCCATGAGAGACCCAGGCCTTCTTGTCCCCAAGAGACACAGCCCTGAGGTCAGACGGAGGCTACTCTGCATGCCTGTGGGCCCAGGGAAACCTCCAACATCAGATCAAGGGGGATGCTGGCCCTCCTCCTGTGAGAGTCCTGCAAGTTTTGAGCCTGGGGAAGCCTGGGGAAGCTCATTTTGATTGCCACCATAGAGCAAGGCTGGCCGGCAGACAGGGAGCGCCCAGCCAGAGTTCAGAGTTCCACTTCTGAGGAGACAGGACCTGGTGTCTTTTCATTGAGAAACCAGGGTGTCCTGTACATATTCCAGGAACGCGGGAGGCTAAGAACATAAGGTAAGGTCCCGGAGGTGCCAGAAGCTGTGGAAATACCATCTGTAACCCAGACACTGGCTCAGACCAGCTCAATGTCCAGTGGGGGCTGCTCCCAACCCAGGTCCCAAACACAGATTCCCCCATGGACAGCAGAGTGAAGCAGGCCCTCTCTCAGTACCCCAAGAGCAGCTCAGCCCTGGCCTGACTGCTTCCCCTCACCTCTGCCATTCCTCACAGCCACATTTTATCCTCCAACACCAGGCTTAAGGCAACTGGACTTTTGTCCAGAGCCATGGTCACATACAGTTAAGGAGGTAGATTCAGGCTCCTGCTCTCTGGGAGTCCCCAGGACATGGAACAGACTCCTGAGATGTGGGAGATACTCTCATCCAGTACCTATGGGGGGGGGGGGTCTGAAGGAGAAATAAAAGGGAAGAAGTCAGAAGTCAGAAGGGACACAGCCAGGCAAAGACCAAGAAGGCCTAACAGGGGACAACATGACATCAGTCCTGTTGTGCAGAGGTGTGGTCAGGGTGGGCTGAGGAATCTGGATGCGAGCCACAGAACTAAGCCAGGAGGCAAGCGACCTGGCTGAGTTATATCTGCTAAGCAGGGACAGATGCAGAAAAGACAGACAAGGGACTCTGTCCTCACCTAAAGACAAAGCAGGGCCTCTCTCTGGGCAGGGCATGGACAGAGCAGGACAAGATGACTTGAAGAACCCAAACAAAATCAGAGCCAGGCTAACGAGGTGTAAGAAGGCAACTTGGAGCCTGTGGCTTGTAGAAGCCTACTTCTCAAATGCTGCATGGAGTCAATACCTGCTCTCCACCCCAGCCATCTCCTGGACCTAGTGGCCTACCATATGAAGACCAACTAGAACACTAAGGGCTGCTCATTTGGCTCTTGTTCCAAGACTGTTCCACAAGGACAGAGCCCCGCTTCTTGGATACAGGGGCCAAGGCCCATGCTCTTAGGCACGTTGGAGTTTAGCTCTTAAGAAGCTAGCAAGTATCCATGTACCCTAAAAGCCATGGAGCCACAGGGCCAGGCCACTTCTCCCTGCTCCACTTCTGAGCACAGGAAGTGTGGGTGGAGGGTCCTGGAGCAGGGCCCTACACATAGCACACCACAACACCACAGTTGTCTGGGCTTTCAGATACTGGTCTGGTGGAACAGGATGTGTCACTCTCCCTGAGACGACAGCACTCATCCCCAAACAAGTCCCCAGTGCTCCCTGGGATGGTCAGGCACTCCAGGAGCTCAGGGCCTCACAAGCTCCCCTCCCTGGCCTGGCCCTGAACCAGGTTGTCAGCTTCCTGCTGGGCTTGCTTCTAATCCCATCAATGTCACTGAAAGCCTGCTCACCGCCCTCAGCCCCGCCCTGGCCCGTGCAGCCACCCCTCAGGAGGACAGCAGCCTGCAGACACCGAGCTTGTACCAATGCCAAGATGCACACCAGGGCTTTAGCCTATCTGGGTGGTCAGTGCCACCTCTAGCTCAAATCAACCTGGCACAGGAAGGCTCTCAGCTGGAGAATCTGTCAAAGTGAGGCACACTTGTGCACCACCCTGACACTTTACCCGACAGCCTCTGCCTAGCTCTGTCTGGGAGGGCAGGACAGGCTGCCGGGTAGAAGGAAGGTCTAACAGTGACAACACAGAGGGCAGAGGTGAGAATCAGACAAGGACAGAGCTTCTGGGTTTCCCTCACCCTCTGAAATCCAACAGGTGACAAAAGTCTCATGCTCAGCTCTCAGCACTAGGTCTTAGTACTAGGACTAGGACTGGTGGCGCTCACTGTGTAGGGTTCATCAGTGGACACAGGAGCATCCTGACAAAGGGGTATGACCTGTCACCTCCAGGAAAAACAGCACCAAACACATTCCAGCAACCCTAACTCAGAGCCATGTATTCAGAGAGCATGCATCATGCATGGGTCCTGACAGCCCAAGGCCCACAGCAGCTGGAAGGACAACGAACTGGGCACATTCACACAAGAAACATAAAACAAGAATGAAATCCGACGAAACAGAGGCAGCTTGAAGGAAAGCAGCAGCTTCCGGTTACAACAGGACTAAAGCCACACTGCAGGGAAGGACTCTAATGGTACTGCGGGAAAGGCGCTATGATGGGAGCCGATGAGGGACTTAGGGGACCCTCTAGCAGCCTCACTGGGGAAAACATCATCAAGTTATGTGGGAAAGATGTGTGCCTCTCACGGTAACCCAGTGACTCCTTCTGCACACAAATCAGCTTTGTCCCTATACACCCAGGACACTTTCAAAACCCAAACCCCAGCCAGGCCCCACCCTCAGGTTCCACATCTTGCTCTGCAGAATTCAACCATGCTCCAGACACATGCTGCCCTGGTATCAACTACTCCTTACCAGGAAGGATGACAAGACTATCACCCTCCTCCAACTGGGGGACAGTGCACTGGGATGTGCGGGAGGCACCCAGCTTAGCTGGTTCAATACAGCCTCTCTCAATACTGCGCAGAGTCACTGGAGGGTGAGGACTCTGGGAAGTCAAAGCTCATCCTGGTTGCCTATCTCTGAGGAAGTTGGAGCTCTGTCTACCCCCCTCCCCACCAGTCTCAACGCCTGAGCCTCTAGAGGTTGGGGAACCATCTGGAGTTGCTGTGTCCCAGTGGCAGTCCTGAGACTAGTCTAGGTAGGAGTCAGTCATAGCAGCAGAGAGCACGCCTGCACAGAGGGCACAGGGCCAGGACAAAAGAAGGCTGGATGACACACTGCCCAGACCGCCTTCTGGCCTGCCCACCTGGCCAGCTGCCCAGGGAAGTATATGCTTCCACCTCACTGGATGCTTCCTTCCCCAGACCCTGTGTTCACCTGTGCCACACAAGACTAGTTTTTCAGAGCCTAGATTCCTCACCGGACTCAGCTCCAAGGGGCCAGGAGGGACCCCCCAACTCCTGGCCTCCACAGGTGGACACGCCCAACATCCACTTTCTACCTGCAGGAGCAGCCAGGAAAGGCTGCTGTCCACACAACCTGATTATCCAATAAGCTCCGTGTGGGGCAGCTGACAACTGGGACCTCTCCAGCTCTCTCACACCTCCAACAAGCCTGCCTTCTTTTCAAAGGAAGAATAAAGAGACTCAGAAGTAAAGTACAACCTGCCCAAGGCCATGCTGCTGGCCAGAGGCTAGCTGGACAGGAGCCCAAGGCCACCTGAATACAAAGAGCAGGGGGTCAGAGGGGGGGAAGGCAGGAGGGAGGACTGGGCAGGAGGGACACAGGAAAGGGAGAGGTACTCTTGGGGAAGTGGGAGAGGGACAAAGGGATGGTCAGGCAACTGTGGAAGGGGACCAGGCAGAGGAAGGGTGGCTATCTCTGGTCAGAAGAGACACAGTAGAGCTAAGGCAGGGGCGTGGGCAGGCCCTGCCCCCAGAGGGATAAGAAGATACATAACACATTGGCTTCCTAGGGATCCAGGCTTTCTAGAAGCCCACACAAAGTAGGGTCACTGGGTGGAAAGCTGTGCAGGTACATACCCTGCCCCCAAATCAGAAGGCATCCATCTGAGGCCTGGGACCCCTCTTATACTGCTCCCAACACTGGTGGGGGGGCTACCTCCCACTGAAGCTTCCAGCACTGCTAGACCCCACACTGAGTTCTTCTAGTGCTCTGACCCTGGACGTAACAGGCAGAGCCAAAGGCAACAAGTAGCTCTGCCCTGGGGAAATAGGGTAGATGGAGGGTCTGCTTTCTCTCTCTGGCTTGGATGACAGTCTTGGAGTGGCTGGAACTTGTTTGATTTTATTGAACACAGACACCTACACATACCCTTATACCACAGGGACCCTGGCTGCCTGTAACCACTCTGAAGCTCCATGACCCCACAGACCTGGGCTGGTGTCCCACCCCCAGGACCCACCCTGGGAATCCCAGCCACCACTTGCCCCCAGTCTGGTTCAGTCCTGACTCTAAGTTCAGCCCCTCACTGAGATGACCCTGGGATGAACAAGTTGTCCTCTGGGCCAAGATCTGCCTGGAGCCAGCCTTTCTAGTCCACCTTGGGGGCGGGGGACCAAGCTCCAAGAAAGGGTACAGGCTCAGCACCTAGCAACCTCTCCAAGGCTCATGGTCTCCCACTGAGGGTCTGGAGCCAGGTTTCCCCAGGGGCCAGTCAACACTGGCCACCACACAGGACAGTTCCACCCCTGTACACACACACACACAATCAATCATCAAACACTCCCCCATCCCTGCCACCTCCTCAGCTCAGAGTTACTCTAGTGTCTCTGGAGTCCTACTCTAGCCTTGAACATGCTGTTCCTTGGGCCTGAAACTGGCCCTGGGTGACTCCTACATAGCAACACAGCGCCCCCTGCAGGAATACCCCCCCCCGAAAAGCATTTGCTAGAGCAGCAGTGGTCAGCCAGCTCTCCCACGGTTCTGATCAGGTCATCAAGCCTGGCCCAGTGAGACTGCCAAATAGACATTGCTGGAGAATGGGAAAACAGAGCCCGGCACATTGGTCAGCGCCAGCTGCAGACCCACCAGGAACTTAGGAACCAGACAAGCATACTTTAAGTTCCAACTAAGGCCTAGACTGTAAACCAAGGTACCGATGGCTATGTGACCCCACACAGGCTGACCAAACCCTCTGGGACTTACTTCCTCTTCTGCAAAGATTGCAGGCTAAGGAAGTGTCCTTGCAATGCCTCCCTCCTATGCCCCCACTTGCACAGCCTCTGAGGCAGCTGCTTTTCTGGCACCATCCCCTCTGGACCTGCTCCTGAGGCTAAATATGTGGGGCAGAGGGAGCGAGGCACACCCACCACCACTGCAACCAAGACTTCCTTCAATCCTCAGGATAGGACCCCAGGGCCTGCCCACCCACAGGAGGGCAGCCTGCTAGTCACTTGCTCTCTGTCCAGCTGAGGGCCAGAGTCACTCTAATATAGACAGCCTGGAGCCTCACTGGAGAAGTGGACTTAAGGCCACTGCAAAGCTGGCTTTGTACAGTGCTGAGAACCAACTGGTGGCTCAGTTCTACCTAGGCACCTACCATCAGAAGTCTGGGCTCAAGTTCTGATTGTACCACACACGGCCAACAAGAGCTGTGGGCATCTGACTGAGTTCTCTGTGTCCACAGGTTCTGGTCCTCAGGAACAGTACCACCAGGAATATGCACCCCGTATACAGATGGGCACCAGAGAGCACTTGGCAATCGGACATCTTCACCCCTAATTGCCCATGTCAGGAAGAAACAGAATGGCAAGGTGGGCCCTGTTAGGGACTCCCATCCAGTTAGACAGAAGCTTTGTCCAGAGACCCAGCTCACCTAGCAGGGCTACAGCCGGAAGTGGGTATCACAGAGGCTTCCTGACAGAAGCACTGCTCATCTCCCTCCAGCTACAGCACAGTACACTCCCACACTCCCAAGCCTGCTCTGGGCCATCTGCACAGCTGGCGGGGTGGACAGAACAAACCTGCATACACGTCACTATGAGAAGCCCCCAGCACAGTCCCAGGGCCAGCAGACAGATGCTGGGGGTCCCAGAAACAGGACAAAGAAGGCCTCAGTCCAAGGCCAGAAAGTGATGTCAACCCTCTGGGCTGTCACATTCTCACTAGAAGGGTAGCCAGAAAAACCTGGAACTCAAGGTACAGAACATGAGGTGATAAAGTTGACATGCCATAGCACAAGGCACAGATCCCCGTATGCAGCAGGTGCCCTGTAACTGATGGAACCCCTGTGTTCACTGATCTGCCCAGTGTCATGTCTGCACCGAAACCACGCACACCTTCCTTCCCAGTCCTGGGCATCACAAATTCCTCTTTCTGGAAAGCAAGCTTCCAACTCCCTGCTACTGCAGCCCTGGTAATACAGCTGCCATGCTGTGCGGCCAGGCCAGGCTCCTTGCCCTCTGAGTGCCTGCTTCCTCATCTGTAAGGCACCTCCCCACTGATGAGTACAGGGCAGGTCACAGAAACACACACACCCCTGGTGGTGTCACTGGGTTATGATGTGCCAGCTGGGAGAATGGTCTCAAGCACTCTTGTGCCCCACCACTTCACTCACAGAGCCAGAGTGCAGTTAGTCCTCAACCCTGGCCAGACCAGATAAAGAGCCATCTGCTTGGGGCCACTAAGCCCACCAGGTCAGAGCCAGCATCTGCCCCAAGGGTGTGTGAATCACCCCCAAATTAATGACTAGATCTTCATGCCCTAGTCCCTGGACATCTGATGATCTGCTCACAGGGCAGTATGTGAACCAGGATGGCCATACAGGTTCCCTGAGCCCGTCTGCTCTCTAAACATAAACACAGGAACCTCCTGGGAGGTGGAGAAACCTTCCAGGCCCAGTGCCTGCACCAAAGTGATGGTCATGGTGTTTTTCAGCCTGCCTGGCCTACAGGGTGCTGCACAGCAGTGCTGGACATAGGGACACCACTGGGTGCTGCATAGATTCCTACAGCCCACAACCTCCAGTATCCATCAACATAGAAAGGAGTCCACATGGTCAGTCCAGCCTTGTCTCAGGAGGGCCCTCACGGTGTGCTGAGGTTCTCACACACGCCCACCATGCTACTAAGGCACCCCGCCTCACTCTGCCATCCACTGGCCTAGGCCGCTCTGCTCAGGCACAGGTTCCAAAGCCTGACATCAAATCCCACAGCTCTGCTTTCCCTCAGTTCCCCCCCACACCATAAAATGGGAAAGTTGTCAGGATTTCTTGAGCCTTGAGTATTGCCACCCTGCCCTGACAGCACAACCTCAGCTGGTATCCTCTGCAGAAGAGGGGGGCGAGTGGCTTCTCCTCTCAGGAGGAAAATGAGTGAGGCCTAGGCACCCCAGAAGGGAGACACAGGCCAGGCCTGGCACCAGGCACCTGACACCCAGTCCTGTGACGAACTGGCAGGATATTGGGAAACTCAGAAGAACTTATTTCAACATCTTGGCCACGTCAGAGATGGGTTTCAACACGCACAGCACCCAGGAAGAACGGTGGCCATTTTGCCCTGTTGGCCTGCCCAACATACAGGGAAGATTGTGCTCCCCATGACTGCCTTTGCTACCCCCAACACAGGGACAGGCAGAGTCATGAGAGGGCCATGCCCAAGAGGCAAAGCTGTGCTCCCCCGCAGTCCACTCCCCAGCACCAAGCTACACACAGACCCCAGTCACTCTGCTCTACCCTAAGTCTCAGGTGACCTATCCAGAAACAGGAGACTCTGCAATCTGCCAAGACTGAGGCTTCAGAAGACCACAATCAACAGAGAACAACCCTGTGGCCCCCACCTTGAACACCAAGAGCACCCAGTACCAAGGCCAGAGAGCTCCCTCCCTAGGTTATCTCCCTGTATGAAATGGCCCTGCCCCACCCCCAGCTCACAGCCAGAGCTACTATGGGCTCTGGGCAGCCTGAAGGCCTTGGCTGAATTTTGAACAAAGGCACAGCACCCTGAAGACAGCAGGAGCCACTCAAGGCCACCCCTTGAGTCCACATGACTACCACAGCAGACAAGAAGGGAAACTAAGGCCTTGTGAGTTGGAGGAACTTTTCCCAGGACACAGACCTAGTAGGAACTGAGCCTGACACCAGGGAGGGAAGACTTCTATGGGGTGGGAGTTAGATGATTGACTTTGGACCAAAATCTCTTGCTGGAGAACACTACAGTGCTGAGTTCCCAAGAGCAGAGACAGGGCCCCACCAACAACTGACACCCTGTGGCAGCCAACCTCAACCATGTTCCATCATCTTCAGCTCCAGAAGTGACATCTCAGCGTTAAGACCTGACAAGTTTTCAGCCTTGCCACCTTCCAAGGTGTTAGAAGTGGTGTCTCCCCCTACTGTCAAACCCTCATCCCAGAAGGCAACAGCACCCTGTAACGGGGCATCCAGCTCCACTGTGCCCACACTACCACCCACCCAGTCTTTGAGGTCCAAATGGCTCAGTGGCAGCATGCTACAGTCCATACTTGCCCCAGGCCCTGCACTACCACAGGCTCCACGTGTAAGCACTTCGGTCCAGGTGTCCCAATTCCAGCATCCAACAAGCACAGGGAGAATTCTCAGGAGGTAATGAGGTGGTCACCTCTTATCAGCTCTCTGAAGGCCTCTGCACAACAAGACTATACCAAGAAGTACAGAGTATCATACAAGGGTATGGCCAGCTCTCCATCGCAAGTGGATCTGGAGGCACGGAGGAGATCTGGGAAGGCTCAGTTCTTGCCCTGTGGAGAGGAAGTGCCACCCAGAGAGATACAGAGGGACCAGCGTTTAAGAAGAGAGCTGGGGACATAAGGATCAGAGAAGGAGGTTCAATCTGGACCCTGAGGCCAGGAAAGACCTGACAGAGACCAGGAGAGTAAATCACTGCTGATTTTCTGCTAGGTGTATGAAGACAAGAATCCCCAGCAGACAGCCCGTCTCATCCACTGTTACCCAAAGTCACATAGCCAGTTGGAGGTGGAACAGGGCTCATCTCAGGAAAACACCAAAGCCTGGACTGCTCCGGGAGATTGTGGCTGCTACCCGACATGCCCCTCTGGGTTCCTCCAGAACCTCTTTCCGTGGAGACCACACCCTGCTGTGTCCCAAGGAATCATGCAATCTGGTACCTTCTCCATGCCCTGGGCCTTGCTCAGCCACCCCAGGGATCCCCACACTGGGGAAGAATACAGCCTCATGTTTTGGTATACAAAATCCTGCAATCTGGTCAAGTTCACACATGTTCCAACATCCACATGTCAAAATGGGTAAAGGATATCCCTAAGCTTTAGGGTAAATCAGGCCTTCAACTAGACAGCAAGTCCCCCCCCCCCCGCCAGCTGCTCCTCTCACACCTCCAATACGTGGTGTTGAAGGAAGGGGAACCCAGAAAACACTGGGGTAAATGTCCTGAGACATCTACAAAGGTAGGGACTGTCTATCTCCTAGTCACTTGGCCAGAGAAGAACCAGCCACCCTGGCACTGGCCTGAACCCAAGGATCACAAGATCTAGGTCCATAGAGATGGAGGAAACAGGAGGCCCAAGGTCCTGGGGAACTCACCAGGTGCTGGATGAGGCGCGTAAGAGACCTTCACAAGCACAGGGACCAACATGTACATGTAATTACATGCGCACTTTCAACATAGACATACTTCAAATAGACCCATACATACATACATTAACTCTCATATGCTCACACACAGGCACATACACAATACTGTATACACCCATCCTCACACAAAGTCACATGCCTGGTTTCTCACAAAGAGCAGGACACCAAGCTCTCCAGAAACCCTCAGCCCACAAGTTCATCTCCTTCGCCATAGTTGACTGGTCTAGGAGGGAACCTCAGTTGGTGGAGAAGTCTGGTATCACCAGAGCAATCAGACAACCAGAACAACTGCAGTCACACTTGTACCTGGAAGGGACTGTAGGTACAGACAGCTGGCACTCCTCGTAGGTACCTGATGATACCCACCAAGGAATCACTCATAGGGGAATAGGCAGGACCTAACTTTCCTCACTGCAGGACCACTGCCGGGGGAGCAGGACAGAGGACATGACACTCCCAATACTAGAGCGAATGTAAGCATAATGGGTACCCTTCTCACCCACTGGGGAAACCTTATCCCATCAGAAATCATTCTGGGGGTAGCTAGGGTGAGCCACAATGCCACTCACAGAGGTGGGCTCTGTGGACCTGGGAGCCAGGTGCCCTTTGCAGGCAGCCCACGGTGCAAGCTGACCCCTCCAGGCAGGAGCCTGTACTCATCAGCTGTATCTACAGCAAGGCCGTGGAGCTCTGAGAGCTGGTGAACAGCATCTACAAGGTCAGTAAACACTACTAATTAAGCCAAGTTTGCATGCAAGAGGGCCCACTGCCTACAGCTCCCTCTAAGGGAAACCCCAAAACCTAAAGATGCCTCCACACCACCTATTGAGCTGGTGACCTCCGAATTACCATCCACACAGCCTCCTATCCCCCAATGTCTGTACCCTGAGTGGGGTTTTGGAGGTTCCTTCCAACAACCCCAGCAGATAGAAGAGGAAAGGATTCTGTAGGCAGCCTGTGGGGCCCTTCTGACCCCTTACTGCCTTTGTAGGACTAGCTCTGGAAGCAGAAGGCCAATCAAGGGGGATGGCTTCTCCAGCCCCACCCAGAGGAGCCCCAGAGTTCCGTCTGCCCTGCCCCTCTGTGCCCTGCCAGAGGAGGCTTCTAGTGGTGCTGAGCAGGGGCAGGGCGAATAGGGAGGTCCACCCATGCCATGAAGGGACCACTCTACAGCTGACACCCTATGTAACTCATTCCAGATGTGGGGGATGGGGGGAAGAAACAGAAGCAACAGGCGCCCTGCTGAGAAGCTGGGAACAGACAATCACATGCGATTCCTGGGCCCATGCCAAGGCTTGATAGACCTGGAGAGGGTTTAGGGGAAGAGGTAGAGCAGCTAGCAGCAACAGAGGAAAAGGTGCCTCCCTCCCCGTCTTCCCCTCAGCAATACTATGTCCAGATACAGCAAACAAGCCTGGAGGGGCCCTGAAGCCTAACCCCGGGAATTGTGTCTCCCAGGGTCCACGCACTGCATGGGCCTGAGAGATGCTGATCAAGTGCTGGTCCTGACCCCTAAGAAGGGAGGGGTGAAAGTGACTGGCAGATTAACACCCAACCTGCACAGTTCTGAAAGACAAGCACCAAGGACCACGTCCTCTGGTCCCTGACCCCTGAGAGTCATGCAGTGAGGCTGCCCTGCCTCTTGGGTTCACACTTCAGCCTGCTCCGGTGGGCCTGTTCCAGGTGTCCTTGGACAGTGGATAATTTTCCCCAGCCTCAGAAATCATGTATAGTGATCACAAAGCCAAGGCAGGGTCTGGCCAGCCAGAGTGGCCAGCGGGTCTCTCCTCCACAACCACCAAGGTTGGCTCTGGGGGCCTGTGCTGCTTGCTCCAAGTCATAACTGTCACGTATTGGCTCTGTCCTAGGTGTGAGTAAGGGGCTAGAACTGTTCCACTTGTGCCCATACCTCTAACGGGAAGTCGAGAGAATCTGCAGGAAGTAGGGCTAGTCCAGGCAGGCAAAGCAGAGCTCCAGTGAGGGCTCAGTCTGGCAGTCTGGGCCTCGGTTTCTGTAGCTACAAAAGTCCCAGGGCTGAGCTTCAAGGAACTGCTCTTACATGCAGTAAGGTAGATGGCCAAGAAGGGGCTACTGAAACTATCTCACCAAAGACACCAGCTAGGCCCTGCCTGAAGTCTGTCTCACAGGGCTACCCAGCTCATCCAGCAACAGAGCTCCCTTCAGATGCCAACATCCACTTTCCACAAAGCCTGTCGTCCATGTGGCTGCCTCCATCGCAAACACCAGTCATGCGCTCCGCACTTTTCCCTACGGCACACTTACAGTCAAAACAGCGAGGCCGCAACTGCTTGGCTGAAAGGTGAGCTACTATAATGTGCAAGAACCATCACCACCACTGTGGGAAAATGGACAGAACTGGAAAACCCACATGGATGTGCAAGGTAAGCTCTAGCCCCCATGCCCTCCACAGTCCCCTTTTCTTTCTCCTTTGCCAGTTGTGAAGGTCATGGGTGAGGATTCCCTGAAAAATCCTAAAAACACAAGTTCACAAAATATAAGTGCCCCAGGCTCTCACTAAGAGGTCCATCAGGCACTCACCATCCTCGATGGTCTTAAGGGCCCCAAAGCTTCAGGACTGTGAAGGAGTCCTTCTGATGACTGCTACCTGAGGATGTTGGGTATCCCTGGATGCTTAGGCCACAGGCTGTGCCTGGGGTAGACAGCAGCTGATACTGGACCAGTCATGGCAAAACCTGCACTTGGTCCCTAGCATAGCACAGGGACAAGGGTACCAGGTCATCCTTACCACCACCACGATCCCAGCCCTCCATGGGCAACAGAGGGGGACTCCCTGAAGGACAGTGTTGGAGAGGCACTAACTGGACCACTGGAAGAGCTCAGGGTCCTATGAGGCCACGGATGGCTGGTACTCAGACAAGAATTAGCCAGAGGTAAGGTTAATTATCCACATGGACACCTCCCATCAGAGGGGGATGAGCGGGTGGGCAGCTCCCTCAGTAGGGAGTATATCTTAGAAGCCCCCACGCAGCCCTGTGGTCCAACAGGCTGGGAAGGAACAGAGTGACATTTCCTGCCAACCTGGTCTATGACCATTACTTAGGCTACAGTCATTTCTTGGGTCACAGCGGCCCCAGGAAGGTCCCCATCATGTAGAGAGAACAGTGAAGAGCAGAGGGCTCACCTTCCCAGCCCCAGCTCCTAGGCTGAGCCTACAGCTCTAGACTTGGCTCTAAGCCTGCTTAGAAGGATGAGCAAGAAGGGGAAGGCAGCTTTGCAGACCTTCCACATCCTCTAATGTACAGAGAAGGATCTGCACAAGGCAGGCTGCAGAGCACACGGTGGAGTCGGGATGACTGCTCTCATGGGGTACTTCGGGCCAGAGAGGGAGGGAGGCTGCCACAGGCTCAGACATGAGGCCTCCGCCTAAAAACCTGCCCTGCATTCACAGCGGCTAGAAGCAAGCCAGGAGCCAGCCATGGCAAGTGGAAGTGGGGGGTGGGTATACAGAAAGGGGCTCCGCTACACCAACAGGCAGCGCAGACTGAGCCAGGTGGCAGTGCCAAGCCAGGGGGTGAGTGCAGAAAGACAGAGAGCCAAACTTGCAGGACAAGGAACAGAGAGCTCAGGCTCTGAAGGGGACAAAATACACGTCGTCATCGTGCCCCCCTTGTTCTACAGACAGGACACTGAGGACAAGTGCAAATGGAAAACCAAAGCATTCACACTAGGTCACTATTCTGGAAACTTCCACCTGTGCCTGGTCACTTGGGCAGGCAGTACGCAGCCTTGGAATCCACATCCTGTTCCCAAATAAGGAGTCCCTTTGATTTTAATCAGAACCATTAGGCACTTGTTCGGTAATTAGGAGACACAAATTACAGTGTGAAAAAGCTCATTACCAACAAATGATGGGCGACAGCCACACAGAGGAGGACTTTACAGGCCCTGACAGATCCCTAAGACTGGAAGCATCTGGCCTCCAGAACTACACTTGGGCGACAGCCACAGCCTCCTGTGTCACCTGTATCTCCCTGCCACTGCTCTTGCTGGTCAGGACACTGGCCAGGCTGGACCCTGGAAGGAAGAGGTGTATCTCAGAGAGAGACGGGCAGGTCCTCTATGCAGACCTCACAAGGCAGGATGCTCCCAGTATGGTGGGTGGGGGCACACAGGAGAACGGCAGGTTCAGCTATAGGGGAGGCCTCAGTTCACCTGTCTGTGACATGAGAAGAATAAAGTACATCTCCAGGGTCCAGAGAGACGGCTCAGCAGTTAAGAGCACTGGCTGCTCTTCCAGACGACCTGGTTCAATTCCCAGCATGACATGACAGTTCACAACTATGTGTAATGCCATTCCCAGGGAATCCAACACCCTCTTCTGGCCTCCATGAGCACATGGTACACATATATACAGAGAATTCATCATACACACAAAATCTTAATCCAGGCACAGGGTGCACACTTGTATTCCAGAGGCTAAGTCAAGAGGATCACTAAATTCAGGACAAAGTAAGTTAAAATAAGATACTGCCTCAGAAAACAAAACAAGAACAATAAAATATCTCCAAGGGGTAGGAGTGTGGCCCAGCAGTAGACCATTTGCTTAGAGTGTGCCAGGCCCTGTGTTCTAGCCCCGTAACTGGGGGTGGGGGTGGGATCTTTGCAAATTTCCTTCCAGGTCTCAGGCCTAGAATCAACCAATTAGTTGATGAATAAATTAGCAATATAGCCACCATTTTAACTAGGCGTCAGATGGCAGGGCACATGAAAAAGTCCAATCTGATGGCAAGGCAGGGTTGGTGAGGCAGCCAGACAAGCACAGGGCGCTGCCCCTTGTGGGCTTCCTGACTACCCAGGAACCACCAGACCCAAGCTTCAGGTTAAAATTGGAGCTCATCCAGGGGTTGCGGCTCACCAGGCTCCTGCCCTCATTAGGCTTCCCAACCCTGCTGGCAAGCCTCAAGGGCTCTGCCTGCTCCAGAGCCCAGCGCCTGAAGGTCCAGCCTGACTACAGCCTACAACCACCCTCCAGTCCACATGGAACTCCAGTCTTAGCTACCTGCGGGACACATACACCCACACCACACACACCACCCTCACACCCCCACACACCATATACACATACACACCCCACACATGAGACACACACACCACACCACACATACCACACCACACTCACACCCCCACACACATACACACCCCACACGAGACACACACACCACAAACACACATGCACTCCTCCCACACCCACACACCCCTAACACAGGGGGACACACATCACACACACACACACACACACACACACACAAACCGCAGATTTAGAATAAGCTGTTATGATCCTTGATGTTCCAGACACTGTTCCTCTGTAACCTCGGATCCTAAATTTACCTCTGAGCCAGGGAATTTTCATGGCAGTGTCCCCCATGACAGGCTCACATCAAGGGCCTCAAAGTCTGGGACAGCACCTCTGCCTTGACAAAAACACCCTGAGCTGAGGACAGCCAGTAATCACAGCAGGACAGTGATGGGACGGGTGCCAGACAAGAGCCCACGCAGCCAGGACTAGCTGCCCACTATTCTCCCAACACCAGCCTCTCGGAAAGGAGAACTGGGGCTCAGGGACTGCTTCTGTGGAAAAGAGAGAGAATTGGAACCCAGATCTCCACCATCTATCAGTCTCTGGCAGCCTGAGCCAGTGCTAGGGAGGGCGGGATATAGGGTGATGGGCAGGGGAGAGGAACACAGCGGCCATTCCCTGACTCTATGGTTCAGTCTCCCACCAAGCAGTCATCTGCAGCCTGTCACCTGTTCAGGCCAGTGCCCCACGGCTTCCACGGGGAGTACACCAAAACAACTGACAGCCCTCATGTCCCGCTCAGGGACTCTGGGTCACCCCAGCTAAGACAACACGAAAGCAGAGCCTCGTATAAGGACTTGGGTACTCCTGAGACAACATGCCACTTCGAGGCTACCACTCAGCTCCAGAACCTTCCAATGACTCCCAGTGAAGTCCTAGTGGCCAAGCCTCACCACACCCACCATGGCCACACAAGAACAGAGAGGTTAACATCAAGAGCCCAGCCCACAGGAAGGTAGACAGGGGCATCGCTTTCAGGATCTGGCAGACGGGACAGGGTCAGGGTAGCCCAAGACCTGATACAGCCCACACGTGCCCTAGCCAGAGTGTGTACTCATGTGGTTTCACTCTGGCCCCCAGGATCATGGGTCCCTGATCTAACTGCAAGGCCTCCATGATGCCATGGCTTGTTTTACTTATTGAGTAAAGTGACAGTACTCCAGACCACTAATGGAGGCAGACAGCCATCGGAGCCTCTGTAGTCCAGCATCTAAACTCCCGGAGAGACAATGCCACAGTCAACATTCCTTGAGAGGCCAGGAGCCTGGAGATTGGTTGAGTGGGATCTATTTTATATTTTATAATTTGTAGGATCTATTTCCCATGGGGCTGGGGTTTAGCAGCACAGGGCTACATGAACCTGCTGGAGGATGAAGACTGAGAAGCCAGGCATGCGGTGCATCCCTCCAATCCCACACTTGGGAGATGGAGACAGAAGGATCAGGAGTTTAAAGCCATCCTGCACTGCATAACATGTCTGAGACCAGTCTGAGCTACATGAGACCTTGTGGGAGGGAGGGGGAGAGAAAGGCCTGCATAGGAGGAGGAAGAAGCTCAGGCCCTAAAACACCTGTCACAATTAATCAATTACTTATTAACAGATAATTACCAAAGAGTGAACTCTGAGGTGTCACACATGTATACATACACACACATGTGCACATGTGAAGTGGAGGGTTAAATGCCACCCTATTGGAATAGCATCCAAACAGCAGTCTAGGAAGCAGGTCACCCAAATGTCTGGAGACCCCAGAACTGATCCCTGTTGCCCCCACAGCTCCCCAATACCAGAAAGCCAAGGTCAGACTCACATATTATCTCTGGGAACGTCCCAGCCTCTGGGCTATACCTTTCCATTGCTTCTCTTACACGGTGAGGCCTGTGTACAAGCTGTTCCCATCTGTGCCCTGGTCTGGACCTGCATGGTGTCATTTCCTCCAAGAAGCCCTCCTTCCGGCCCCATTCCATTCCAGCTTAAAGGAGGCCCTATGCCCTGGACAGCAACTACCCACACCCTTCTCCTCATTCAGCTCTATCACTGGGTCCCCAAAGACTGTTTCAGAGGCTGGTAACAGCTGACCAGTCCGGTGTCCAGCTCACACCCATCAGCCATGACATTCACTCTACAGGTGAGGATGCTGTGACCTGAGCAGGCAGTCGCTCCTGGCCCTTCCCCAGCTGGTGACACGCACACTGGCAGCCCTCGCACACTGAAGGAACTGGTGTCAAATAGGAAAACCATTAGGACCTGTCTATGACCGGAGCTGCCACACCCCAAAAGAACTGTCTCCACCCAGAGCTCAATCCCGGCCACTTCCCTGTGTTCTTGGGGACACTATAAGCGGCTAGCTGTGTGTCCACAGCCGTACCCTCCAGACTACTCCTCACATGACTTCTCCCTCTGCCAGGAGCAGCCACAAACCTTCCATCTACTCCAAGGACAAGTCAGGTTATAGGCTGCTATGGGTAAAGGGATAAACAGGCCCTTTAGGAAGCCATGATGCATACAACAACATAGGCTCTACCCTAACGAACTCTTTCTGTCCTAAAGGGCCCACTTCTGGTGTCCATTGTTGTTCTGGATGATTCTGGCTAAAAGAATCTGACTTTTGGTTAGGGAGGGCATGCATTCCCGACCTCAAAGCTGACCTTCTTGGTCAGGAATAGCACAGACAGGCTACTACCTGGGACTCTACCCTAACACAACCCTATAGCTCACTACATTAGGGTCAGTCCTTGTGAACACACAAAGCTCTGTTAACATACTGAACATGACTGATGTCCACATGGAGCAGATGAGGAAACTGAGGCTCAGGAAGAGCCCGACTGACCCAGTCCTAGACTCCAAAGCTACCTTTCCCAGGATCCAGGGCCTGGGCAGTAGGTAGAGGCTGTGGCTGCCTGAGGCTGCAGCCGCCTGCGCACTGCACAATGAACTCTGGCCAGGTTTCTCCCTGGCTCTGGAATGGCTCTCACCGCAGGCAGGTAGCAAACCTGTCCAACCACCCTGACACCCAGCGGCTATCTGCTCATCGCATTTCTCAACCCTACAGAGCAGGCTATTGCCACAGGCCTGCAGACTGCAGATAAGGAGCAGCAGGGGCTGGTGTGGGCTGGGGTGGGGGTGTGCTCGGGTGTGGCTGGCTCAGCTTTGCTTTGTTTCTACTCTGGCTGTGCCTTCATACTTCTCTGCCCACTCGGGGCCTCGAGCTTCCCGGGGGTGCTGTGCTCAGGGCAGAGAGGGAGGCAGGGTGAGAAGGCCCTGAGGAGATAGCCTATCAGAGTCATCAAGGGTGGTGGCTAGGTAGGACCCCAGACAGGGTGAGACTGGGCAGGGCTGCCCCTACCTGGGAAAACCACCCTTTCCCAACCTCAAGGGCCACCAACCAGCCCAGTCAGATTCCCACCCTCCCCATATGACATGGCTAACAAACCATCAGAGCACACTAAGCAAGACCATCACCGGGGAAGGCACAGTCTGATTAAGTCATGGTTCTCACATCCTCCAGCGTCAATAAGCAATGGTGGCTCTGGATATGTTGCCCAGAGGCCCACACAATGCAGTTCCAGGACCTGGCTAGCAAGCCAACTCCCACCCAATCACAACCATGGTCCCATATATTTAAGATGTGAACTAGTCAGTAAGGCCCTTCTTACAAAACCCAGCTGGGTGGGAATGTTCTGCTTACCAGCTCACTATTGAGAGACGGCTCAAGTGGTGAAGCTCCTTCCACCACCTAAGAGCCTGACACTGACCCCTCCCATGCAGGCGTGGGGACTAGGATGCCAAGGAGGTGGGGCCAGAGGAAGCAAGGCTTAGGCTTCCTGCTTTTCCAGGTCACCAGGGCAAGGAGGCCGAGCTGACCCAGGTTCCCATAAGGGCAGCCCTACAGTGCAGCCTTGGATTCTACAGAAGGGGTTGGGGCCCCAACATCATCCAAGGGCAAGAGCTACCCCACCCTTGCCCGCAAGCAGCCCCCAGCCTTCTCTAAGCCTCTGTTCCACTGGAAGGTGGTGCCAGGATGGTTTCCAAAGAACGCAGACTCCAGGGCAGGGTGAGCCTAGCCTGGGAGGAGCTCCCCTGCCCAGCAGCAGGTTGCACAACGAGGGGGCAGGCTGCCTCCCTCTCCAGTCCTGATAGGCTGGGGAATACTTAGGGAGAGGAGCACCCACCCTCAGTGGGGTCCCACAGTTCCTCAGCTCCACAGCCTCTGGGCCTTGGAAACCTTTGGGCAACCACCATGTCATCAATTTGGTCCCTGCTGCCCCTGTATTTTGAACCAAGCAAGCCTTATCCTTCCCACCTCAATTCTGCAAAGTGGAGCCCAAAGGAGAAAAAAAATGAACAAAAATAATAGCAGTGAGGCCAGGCTGGGCAATCTCCCAGTGAACATCATGTGGCTTTAACTCATTCACCTCCCAGCTCTCCAGAGGGTACAGCAGATCAAGAACCTCCCTGACCTGCTATGATTGACCAAGAGGCAGCTGAAACTCGACTTTCCGACTCCCTCAAAAACAGTTTTACCAGCAGACCCACTGTGGGGGACCAGCAAGTGAGTGAGCTCGAACATACAAGGCTGCTTCAAGTCGGCCCTGGCCCACAGGGCAGTACTGGTGGATGGACGACCCATAACACAGATTCTATACACTTGGGCCTGCATCTCCCCAGACGGCTAGGGACCTGTGGGGAAAAGATCAAGACAGACAAATCTCTCATGACACAGTCCCTCTCTCCTGCCTTCCAATACGGCCTGCTCTGTGCACTCACAGGGTGCCCATGAGATGTAGAGGGATGCTGGGATCCCGCCTGCAGGCACAGAGTGGCCCACCTCTGCTCTGCATCCCAATGTCTATCTGTAATCTCAGCCCTGAGAACCAGAGCAGAGTCCTTTGAATTCCAGAATTCCAAGGCAAGACCCCTGGCTCCAATAAAGGCTTCTGGCAGCCTCTCAGCTCCTCTGTCCCCCACATTCGCCTTGAGCTGGAAGCCTAGGGGTACCTAGGCCTGTGGAACAGCAACCGCTATGGTCTGAGCAGTGTGAGGGAAGATTTGACCCAGATTTGGACCCCATGAGCAGCAATAGAGCAAGGTGTGCTCATGGCTGAGCTCAGTCCAGGGTTGCCCCTGACCACATAGCAGGAGCACTATTAAGGGGGAAAGGCTTTGTGCCAGGCCCTGCCCCAAGATAGGCTAAACAGTGGTCTGGGTGCCAGAAGCCACAGCCCTTGGGGTATGGTCATCATCCACTCAACACTGCTTAACTACTCAATACCATGATGGCCTGTGAACAGGCATCCCCGAGAGCTGCAAACGGGATGAAGAAAGTTGCCATCCCTGAAATGGAGGACACTGGGAGATCCACTGAAACAGACTGCAGCCAGGGCCCCTGCCTGAGCAGCTCTTCCACAGTCGATAGCACCAATGCAGCCTTCCACAATCACTGCTGAGCCCAGAGAACAGGCCTCCTACAGGCTGGTCCACAGTTCTCCAGAGCAGCACCTCTCACAGCCCCAGTCCCAATCTATAGCATCTCTGAAACACTTTCTAAGTTTGCTCCCAGGGAGGCTCATATGGGTATTCTGAGCTGTCTCTTGGCTTCCCACATAGACGTGGCTTCAGACAAGAATTAATCACATCTCAAAGGCACCAATGGGTGGTGTACACATACACACACACACACACACACACACACAGAGAGAGAGAGAGAGAGAGAGAGAGAGAGAGAGAGAGAGAGAGAGAGATACCTAGCAATCCTATGCTGAAACATTTCAGTCCTCCTGTCCTGGGGAAAACAGAAAAGTACAAACAAGTCTTAGTACACTTTTTCCACAACTGGAAAAAGAAGGTTACACACAGACTACCACATTCAGAACAATCTCTGTGGTCCTGCTGGGCACATGTACACATGGGTACCAAACACCTTTTAGAAGCAACTAAGGGTTTGGAGTGAGGAGCATCTATGACGGAGCCACACAAGGCAAGAGCTTATGGTACACAGAGTGTGGCATACACACACACACAGTCTGTCACCTGGGTCTCCTCTCTCCTCCTCACCTGCCCACGGGGCTCCAAGAGCCATCAGAAATTCAAGTTGTACTTTGGGAAGAGTTCTGAGCAGGACTCGGCAGTTCTCCACATCCTCCCTAGCCTCGCTGTTCAATGTTGTGTCTGTTCTCACAAGACTTAAATGCTGTCTTTTTCTTCAAGCCAGAAACCTCAGCCATGGGCCTGCCCCTCCCAGTCACATGAGGACCCCGTGCCCCAACTCTCCAGACACAGAGAAGATCTAAGCTGCTCGCTGGTCCTCCACCTGTACTCCAGGAGTCAGTCCGATAGAGAACCTGAACAGGCGTCAACGGCTTGCCATCCCGAGCAGACATCAGAAGGGCTGAATACCCCCAGACGGAAAGCATGACTGAGGCTGACCTCCTCTTGCCAAGGAAGGTGGAAGGCAGAGCCAAGGTATCAAAGCATGGCTGGCAGATCCAGCCCACCTCCACCAAGAGAGAAGGTTAAAGAGTCCTTCATGTCCCTGAAGGGAGTCAGGCTTGTGAGTTCACAGCTGACCACACAGCAATATGGGGACAAAAAGGGCTAACCGGCAGCCACAAGGCCAAGGCCACATTGTGTGCTGTGGGGTCTAGCCCACATAATCTCCCTCTCAGTCAATCCTGGCAACCATCTACAGTATCAGCAGGGAAGCTGACTCTAGAGTCAAGCCCAAGTCCTGGGAGCTGCAAGATGCAGCCAGGGTGCGCCTGGCTCCGCCAAAGCAAAACAAGCAGTGGCCAGCACACAGCAGTGCTGAGCACAGAGCTGCAGGAGACCTGGAGGCCCAGACACTTCCCCTCGCACAGCCTGCTGCCTTGGCAGGTGGCCACTCTGCCTGCTGCTGGACAGGGGCTAGACAAGGAAGACAAGGTAATCCAGCCAGGTCTTGTGCCGCCATCTGGGGGCCTGGAGAGGAGCCCCTGCTCACAGAGTTAGAACATATGACCCTCCCCTTCACAGTGCTTTACAAGCACCCAGGAAGCCAATGCAGCCCTTCCCCATTCTTATTCTTCAGAGCCCAAAAAGTCACCTAGAGGCCCATACCTCTCTGGCCCCTTCTGTGATCTCCTACACACGTTCCCCCAAGGTTTTCCACACACCAATGTAAACTGAAGCTCCTGAGAGCCACAGCCATCTTGTCCTCCCCTCTGAACTTATCAGTACCTGTCTCAACAGCACTTCTTACAGTCCCAGGCAGCCCCAAGAGCCATATTGTCCTGTCCACCCCGTCGGACCCAGAACACCTTCCCCTACTGTGCCCCAGCCCTGCTCATCATCTGGAACCCTCTAGCCTTGGCAGCATTGTTCCTTCCCACAGGGCTGCAGCCGATCAGGACTGTGCACCCCACAGGCTGCAAACTAACATGGTCACACACACACATGCACACTAGTGCAGCCCGCACCAGGCCACGGCCTCCATCCATCACCCAGGGCTCTGCACCCACTCCATGACAAAGCCCGCTCCACGTCATCACCTCTCATTCTGATGTTTAAAATTTCATTCACGGCAACAGATTGGTTATTCCATCTCGGCCTTAATTAAAGAGGGCCCCAGAACGACATTTTAAACAGCAATGTCATTTTCTAATTGACATGGCTCCATTACCAAGAAAAATACGCAAACCCGCCTGAGACAGAGTATAAGCCCCTCCCCCACCCTCCCAGTGGAGAGAGGGACGGCATAGCTTCAATTTTTAATCTGCTGATGAAATATTCAGGGGCCACGAAAGGATTGCATTTCTCCAAGGCATGGGATCCAGGCTCCCCATGTCACTAAGATACCAAGTCAGGTCAGGGCAAAATGGAAGATAGGGAGCCCACATGCATAGGAGCTAAAAATTGGCCTGCTCAGCTACCGCTATACAATCGTCCCCAGCCCCATGATGCTGTCCCACTGCTAGCTCAGCTCTTCCTGTGTTTCCCCAACAACACCTACTCTGTGCAAGTAGAATACTTCAGCCAGACGGACTAAGTGTCTGTCCAAGGCCCCAGTGATACTCACCAGGTCCACTGGCCCATCTTGGTGCCGGTCTGAGCTACGTATGTTAAGGCCTACAGGCAACAATCAGGCCCCTAGCATGCTAACTTCCCAAGCAAAGAGCTGAGGGCTCAGGGCCTGGCGCACTAGTGCCAACACTTCTCCACAGCTGGTCACTTACACCTCAAGGCTACACAAGCCTGCACAAAGTCCAGCAAGGTGGGTGCCGCAGTGGAGAGGAAGTTCTGTTTGTCTTGCTAGATTCAGGGGCCTGATCAGATACATGTGCACAGCATGCAGCCCCCAGCAGTGCCAGCCAAGCCAAATCTGGCCCAAAGCCATTGTCAGCTTGGCTGGACACAGACTCAGAGAGTCACCAAAGTACAGAGAGGGCCAAGGCACTCAGCAGGATAGGGACAGGTCCCAGCCTATCCCTCAGCCTCTCCACTGCATCTCATGTAGCGCGCGGCTAGAAAAGTAGAGCCTACTTGTAACTGCTCCCACTTCTGCCTCTCAACCAAGAATAAAAACGTCCCGATGAGACGACTCCAGGCCACAGCCAGACGGCTCCCAGAAAAAGGGGTCACCTGGCCAGGGAGCCCCACTCAGCAAGTGCCTTCACCCCCAACGCAGGTTCACTAGTGAGCTCAAGTAGAGCACATAGGCTATACCCCACCCTCCATGCGGCACTGGCCGGACCACTAGGTCCACTCAGGGGAAAACACTTTGAGAAACTATAGGAAGAACTCTGGCAGTCCCCACAGGACCTAGTCATTAAAACACCATCAGGGTTTCTGCCATACACTGTGTCAGACTCGAGGCTACCACCTCCAAAAAAGAGTCATTCTCCCCTTGCAGGGGAAACTGAGCCTCAAGGGGGTCAAGAGGTCGGCTAAAAAGCACAGCTGAGGAGTGGGGGGCCAGGGAGTAAAGGCGATGCTGTACTAGGTACATTGCTCTGCTGCACCAGCCCAAGGGCTCCCTGAGGCCGGATCTTCCCTCCTCTGTGGTTTCCGCACCAAGTGTAGAGTGGGGGCTGATGTTGCCCAGCTGCCCAGCCAGCTCCAGACAGGCCAGTTAATCAAACACTCTCTAAATGATGCAGCCTAATGCTGCTGGCCCAATGTGCCGGCCCAGCCATCTGGTAGACCAGCTTTCTCTGACCCCAGAGCTGATCAAGCTGTGAACAGAAGCAATGAGTCTGAGGTCCAGGGAAGAAAGAACAGGACCCAGCTGGGGTCAGGAGGTACTGAAGGCACAATGAGTAGCACTCACTGTCCATGCCACTTCCACTCCAGAATGACCTGCATATGCTCTACCCACCTCCCCAACCAGCCAGGCTGTCCCTCCTCTGTGCAGTCTCCCAGAGGGACTAACATTGCAGACTCTGCACTAGGGAATGGAGACACAGAGCTGCAATTCTGAGGGAAGGAAGCTTGCATGTAAGACTCAAGATCCCAAACATTATGAGACAAGTTGACAGGTGCCTAGAAAGCCCAGACCAAAGCTGGATGTCACTACACAGGGAAGCCATCCGAGGGAAGTCACCATGCCACGGCAGCCCTGCTCCCTAACCCCAAGATGATGGGCCCATATCCACACACAATCCTATACTAGCAGTAGCGAGCAACTGCGGTCATCAACCTTCCCTGTCACCACTGAAGCCACTAAGGTCTTCAACCAAGGGTGCAGGTCACTGTATCCCACAGGAAGGGGCTACCAGCCTTGCCAAAGGTGCTGACCAGAATCAGCAGCTGGGCCCTCTTTCTTCCCAACCTCTAGTCATCTGCCTATCTACTCCCTCCAGGTCCCTTTGGATGCTAGTTTCCCTTTTAACAACTCCAGCCAAGCCTTCCATCCAGATCAAAGTATTCCTTCCCAAAGCTACCCAAGGCTGAACCATTAGCAACATACAAGAGTCAAGGCAAAGGCAAGGGCAGCTGGAGACAGAGGAGACAGTAGTTCTAGATCAGCTGGGGAACTGGTATCTTCATGACCAGTCAGATCTCCTGGAAGGGGCTTAAAGTGTGTTGAGTGGAACAGGGTAGCCTAAGTCCCTTCCTGGGCAATGGTAAGCAGCTCCACCCAGCCAATATCCTCAGTAAAACCTGCCTTCTCTGTTAGGGGACACAACTAAGCGGCACCTGCTCCTTCTAGAGTTTCACATAGAATTGTAACCTTCACTCACACAACGGACAGCTAGGGTTCCATGGAAGTCTACTGACTACAGGCTGGGCAGGGTCCCAGGGCTGGGGAGGCTGGGTGTTTGAGCTATGCACTGAAACTCAGTTCTCGTTGGGACCCTCATCCAGGCCCCACAGCCCTAGTCTTAACATCCAGCATCTTCTCTTTCACCCTGAGACAGGGTTTCTCTCGCTCTGTAGAAAAGGCTGGCCTTGAACTCAGAGATCCGCCTGCCTCTGCCTCCTGAGTGCTGGGATTAATTAATTAACATGTGCCACCAGGCCCAGCATGCACCCAGCACAGGAGTACCCAGTGACATCCAATGCCTCCGATAGGATGAGCAGATGCAGATAGATATGTCAGGCAGGAGCTAGAGAGCCACCTCAGTAAACAGGGAGGTGGCCACTTAGGCACAGTTGAACACAGCTAAAACCTCACCTGTGTGTCAGTCACCAGACTGACCTTCTAAGTAAGACAGTCCTCAGATCTGCAACTGGCACAAGTGATCAACGTCACAGTCCCCAAGAACCTTTGCAGGCAACTTCCCCGTGCTTGCTGAGAACAGGCACCTAGCATTCACAGCCACATATCCAAGACGCATCATACTACAACACCAGTGCCTACTTTAACCTCCCAGTCAGGTCATCAAAATATCCCACCTGACCACAGACACCCTAGTTCTACCTCCTAGGAAACTTCAAGGTCTCCCTAAAACCTGTCAAAAATGCATCGTTCTGCTCAGAGCAGCCCTGCTCCAGCACACCCCTCGACACCTTCCCATCCATGTCCCCACAAAGGCACCATCAGGCCCCAACAGTGTGGTCACTCCAAGTCTACAGCCCAAGTCCAATACCTTAGACATCACTGTGATCCACCAGCCCAGAACACATAGTTGCCACACACCCCCACAGCCTCTGAATTCACTCCTGCCATTGGGCCCTTTTTCACCAGGCCCCATCAGATTCTACAGACAGAACCTATTTGACACTCTGCAACACCTGATCTGGTGCCTACCGGCCCCTCAGTCTCTGTCCTTTCCCCAGGAGCAGCGAGCCCCCACCTCAGGGCCTTTGCATACACTGTAACTCAACCCGGAAGGCATTTCCTCTCCAACTCCACGTGCCTACTTCTCATTCTGTACCTTCTGTTCAAATGTCACCCTGAGGAAGACCTCAGTGGCCAGGGACCCCTCTACATACCAGGACTTGACCAAGCTCAGTGCATCCTAGATCAGTCACCGCTCTTCCGGGAGCTGAAGGAGAGGTGACACAAAGGCTGGTCTGTCTAGCCAGGCTGCCCAGAGCTCCCCTGCAGCCCTCCTCAACAGATGCCCAGGTGTTCCAGCTGCCCATTCGGCCAGGGAGGTGGAGGGAGGAGAGCGTCTGACCCTCGGTGTCCAGCCTCCTGGACAGCAGGAAGCACCAGTCTGCTGGGAGTGCAGAGACAAAGGCAGGCTGACCACGGAGCACATGCAATCCATCTCGGTCAACACTGTGGCGGTGCGGCCGTCCACCCAGCGATTTACATTTTTATTAAATCACATGGGGAAATTAGAGACATTATTACTTGCCTGAGCTTCTTAACCCTTCCTATGCCCATTCCCCACACTACTGACGCACACTGCTGTGGGGGCTAAAGATCCCCAATATCCACCTGGCAGCTCCACAATGGTGTATGGCCCCCCTGGAGGCCATGAGTGCAGCCTAGGTCACACAGTCAGTTCTCATAACACCTCAGCTGCCCTTCTGACCACTAGGCTAATCAGGCAAACAGGAAGGGCCGGCAGAAAGGTCTTAGCCAGGCCCAGCTGCCCCTCCTCAACCTCCCCAGACTCCTAAGGCCTCAATGAGAACCCTCCCCAGGCAGGTTCCACAAGCGCCTAAGGATGAACACTGCCCACTACTGAGCAAACAAAAGGGAGAGAGGCTAGGCAGCTGCCAGGTCAGTGGAACCAACCCAGCAAACCCCTGTCCAGCTCCACGCAGGCCCAGAGCTGGGTGCAAAGTGAAGGCAGCCAGTCAGACCCATCACTGCCAGCCACCAAGGGAGCATAAACCTTACACAGCTGGACTTTCAGTTACTGGCCTCCTCCCAGCAATGCTCAGGATCACTAGAGAACTGTCCTCCCAAGCCACTGTCACCTCACTAGCGACCTGTCTCCAGGAGATGTCAAACTGTGCCAGGATCTGCCCGCTGAGGACACTAAAGCCCCACTAAGGTTACAGCCACTGGGCACACCCACTGTCTTCTCAAGCACCACTGGTCTAGAGCTCACCAGGAAGCAGCTCGAGAACAAGCCATCCAGGCAGCTACAGGACCTCAGGACCCCAACCTCAACTCTCTCTAGGCACCTCTGTCCAGTCAAGTTGTAACCATGAGGCCCAGACTCCCAGGAAGCAAAGACCACAAGTAGGAGTGTCTTTTCCTCAGCCTCCACCTCCACGTCTCCTCCCTCTTCTAGTCAGGTTCCATACCAGGCCATGGCCCAGCACTGAGTCCCTGAAAGCACAGGAGTCATGGGGACGGTGGGAGGAGCCTAACCCAGCAGGATTGCTTGGTGGAGGTGGTATACACGTGGACACCTGTCAGAGACAGAGGCTGGAGGGCACCAAGGAGAGTGGCAGAGTCTGGCAGGCATCCACATGGACCCAGGAGGAGTCTAAAACCTGGGATTTAGCCCTACCCTGTTCTTCTAGGAACTGAGGACTCCACACCCACCTTCACAAGAGGAATCTGAGCTGTGGGAGGGTGCCTGGGTTGGGGTTAGACAAGAAACCTCCGGTTTCCCCCACCCTGTGGCTGCTGAGTCAGGCACATGGGGCGGACCCCAATCACAGCCCCTTCCGGAGGGTGGCGGGCGTTGAGGCAGGAAGCTGAACCCTAAGAGAGAGCATGAAGTCTAGCTGGTACCAGTCCACACAGTCTGTAAAAGCTAGCTCCCCTCCCCCCATACACCCAGGATAGACACTCTCACACAGAAAGGGATAGGAAAAATGAGGCCTGGAGGTGGGTAGGGGAGTGGGCTTGTCCATATTTATGTCGCAGACTCCAGACAGGTAGGTTCCTACTAACTCACATCTGATAAACTCATGAGGGTAGAGATGGGGCTCAGGCCAGGGCAACTCCTAAAGATACTGAATCTAAGTCCCCAGGGATGAGAACAAGAAGCACAAGGGTCAAGGAGACGGAGGACACGAACAAAGGCCAGATGGGAATGCACAGAGCGCAGGCATTAGGTACCTTGGGCTCAGCAAGCCAGGCCTGGCACAAAGACAGTCTGCTGTCTGTATGTCATACATTTGTAAGACACAACAGCCAGAGAGCTTGAGGCACCAGATCCATCTGCTGAACACACTCCTGGCTGCTCCCTGAGGGAGGAAGCACTCTTTCCCACAGTTACAAAAACCTTGCACAGAGGAGAAAGGAACCCAGCATCGAACACACAGGCTCAAGGCTGTGCTCAGTACAGTACTAGTGAGGATGGGTCCTGAGGCATGGGGACCCTGCTGGACAAGTGTCTCCTCTGGTCACTAGAAAGACCAGTGGAGCTGGGACAATGGATCTATTCCCAAGTCCCTGTTGGGGCTACAACCAATAACAGCCTTCCTTTCTGGCCCTGGGAACTCCTGCACTCCCGGATGGTTCCAGAAGCAGTCATCCCAGATGCCCCTTCCAGAGAAATACTTCTCCCCAAGAGGCAGATCTGCACACCTGATCACCTCCCCATAGTAAATGTTCCCATCCCAGTCTGCAGACCCATGAGCAACTCTTCTCCCTGCCCCTGGGACTAGGACTCTGCAGTTCTGAGAGACCCTCAGCCATCACTCCCTACTTCAGGGCCAGAACCGAGGAATAAGCCCTACTTCAGTACCTCTTATGACCACTCTAGAGGTGAGAGCCATGCCCCACACACAGAGAGATGAGAAAGCAAAGACTCAAAGATGGAAACGCGCTAGCTAGGTGCACATACTGTCCAAGACACATCTGCCGCCCAGGGTTCCCATGCTGCTGATGGCTCCCACGATGTCCAGGGTTCACACCAACTAGGACACACACACTGCCTGAGGATAAACGTTGCCCAGCCCTGCAGCCCACTGATGACTTACACAGCTCTGAGACAGGAGTGCCCTCATTTCCCACAGGACAAATGCCTCAGCCCAGGGCACCTCCATTGAGCAGTTACATGGAAATCTGTAAGATGATGGACTTCTCCAAGAAAGACCACGCGCACGCACGCACGCACACACACACACACACACACACACACACACACACACACACACACACACACACTCTCTCTCTCTCTCTCTAATCAAAGGATTACCTGAAAACCCCAGCATGCACACACACAGATTCCATGGGCACTACTTCTGCCATTTCCCCCATGTGGTTCACACTGAAGAGAAGCCACTACTACCACCTGGGCCAGTCAGAGCAAGAAGGACTAGGAGGGAAGTCAGAGGAGTCCTGTTCCTGCTGGCCAAATCCCCCAAACCTGATGGGTGGCCTAGTGCACAGAGACAGTCGACTCCAGTCACCTCTTCGTGGAGGCCACCACCCTGCCATAAGCTAAGCAACTTCAGGGTCAGTGACACCTCTGTGAGCCTGGTCCTCCTGTGAATGGGACAACTCTCTCCCAGGACTCTTAAAAGGTGGAAAGGCTTAGCAGGCTGACGCTGAGAGAACGCAATGAACCCAGGTGTCCGTGAAAACATAGCCCTACCCAGGCCTGGAGGTCACAGTAGCCTGAGCTGAGTTCAGAATCCCATGTTCACCAGTCACCAGTACAAGTCCTGGCTATGCTGAAATGGCAGCCAACAGGTAAGAACCCCCAACCCAGGATGAGCTTTGCAGACCCCTAACACCCCTAACACAGCATACACACTGTGGGCTGGGACAGGGCCAGGAAACAAATCTTCACAAGACACAGCGCAGCTCGGTACTGCCCTCACTACACCCTGCCCAGCCAGGTCAGCTGGGCACACTGCCAATATGTTTACCCAAAGTCTATGCCCCACCCTGCCAAGAGCACACACCTCTACCAAGAACCAGAGAGATGAGCAGGGAAACTGAGTCAGACACTAAGATATACACCTGCCACCACCCACTGCCCAGGGCTGCTCCCACAGTGAGAAGGGAAGGAGTTACCCCTCCACACCAGCACGAGGTGTGAACGAGCCAGAAACAGGGTCCTGTTCCCAGGCCACACAGACATCCATGTGAGCTCCTGTCCAGAGTTTGAGGCTTGGGCCAGGAAGCCGGGTGGAGACTGGAGGGTGGGGCCCTTCTAACCCAGAGTTGCTGAAAAGAGCCCACGAGGAAGTAAAAATAGGAAATAAAAATAAAATTGCTCTGACCGTCCCCAGTTGTTTGTGAAGGAAACAGGGCATCTCCTCGCCTAGCAAGGCAGGCTGGCTCCAGCGCCTCCCAGACGCAAGGCGCCCCCACCCCTGCTGACACCATAAGGCTAACCAGGCGCCTGAGCCCCAGCAGGAAGTGTTGAAAAGGGGAGTCCTGAGGTCCTGGATTCAAATTCCAGCTCAGCAGCTAACCAGCCACATGACTTCTCTGTATCTCCCTGTGGCTTCAGGCATGGGGAGGGAAAAGGGAGGAGCTATACCGCACTGTACCCCACCCTGCCGAAGCCCCCTGTGGCAGGAGCTGCAGTCCAGTGAGCCCTGCTGTCCAGTGAGCCCTGCTCTGTCCCCCACCTGCAAATACGCTCACTTTGCCTGAAGTGGACAGTAGAAAACAAGGCACTAGAGAGCAGTCCTCCACAGGCAGCCTAACCCTTGGCTCCCCCACCCGCACAGCCTGCCTGCAGCTCTCAGACCTGATTTCCTCATCACACAAAGAGAGGAAGCCTTCCTTCCTACCCTTCCCTGCTGAGCCTTGCCAGCATTCACGCCAGGCTCCTTTACACTAAAGTGTGCGCAACTGACCCTGGCTTTGGGCCCTACTAACTACATCCCCTGGGGCATAGACCTCCCTTGGAGACTCAGTTAGGAAGCAGGGACAGGCCACTGGACCTTAGCTGGCATACTGCCCTCTCCCTGACAGCACCAGGACCTTCTGGGTCAATACTCAGACTAGTAGGGAGTGGCTAGGGTGCCTCAGAAAGGAAGTTGAAGTGCTGCAGACAACTAGCGATACCTGTTGTGGTCTAGGCCTGGAGACACTGGGATATAAAACATGACAAACCCCTGTGCATGGACACAGGTGTGCACACAGACATACAGATACACACAGACAATGCACAAACCTCATGCATGAACACAGTTACACATGAATACAGATACACTTAAGCATAGTCATGCACACTCACATGTGGGCACTACACAGAATCTCAAACATGGATGTGGGTATGAACTTAGACATGCTCACATAGGGCCACATATACAGGCAATACATGAACTTCATATATGGACACAGTTGTGCACAGACACACAACCATCTAGATTCATGGCCAATAGAGCAAACCTCATGTATAACACAGGTATGCCCATAGTCATATGCTTACATATGACCATGCATACTCCACACATGGACAATACACAGAATCTCCCATATGAACAAGTGTGCATACTTACAGGTGGCTAACACACAGAAGCCCATGCACAGACACAGTATGTAGACATGCACAAGAACATGCACATTCACAGGTAGACAATACACAGGATTTCATGCACAGACACAGAGTACACAAAGATACAAGCTCACACATAGCCGTGAACACTTATATGTGAACAATACCCAGAACCTCATACGTGGACACACATATGCAGACATAATACACATGCAGCTATGCACACTTACATGTATATAATACACAGAACCTCATACATGAATACAAGTGTACATACAGATACACATACATAGCCATGCACACTCCCATGTGAATGATACACAGAACTCCATTAATAGACACAAGCACACACACAGACACACATGCATAGCCACATATACTCAACGTAGCTAATAAACATGAACACAGGCATACCTACACATGGTCATACACACTCATGTGGATGCTATGCAGCACCTCACACACAGGCATGATGCACACACAGAGGGTCAGACATGGCACAAGTCCATCCACCTACACAGGCACGTACACAAAGAACAAAGACTTCCTCACTCACACTTTGCCTAGCACCCAGTTGCACAAACAAGAAGGAGAGCCCTGTGCTCATAGTGTTTGGACTCTAAAAGTCCAGGGAAAGTCTGAGGTGGCCAGCATGGCCTTGATCCAAGCAGGAAGACTAGAAGAGAGGATCACACGTTACAAACCAGGTCCAGGCTTTCTGCCAAGTGGGCTGCAGGCTGTAGGCCCTACAAGCTAACCAGGAGACTGGCTAGGCCCAGGTCCCCATAAGTGAGATAACAAGTGAGGACCGAGGACAAAAGAACAAAAGGACCTTCAGCCCTCTAGTCCCCCAGGTATAAACGACTAGCCCCATGTGCTTACTGCCAGCCCTGTTCAGAGGCCCACTGGTCAACAACACAGGTCCCTCAGTCCCCAGGTTCCCGTACCAAGTGAGGAGGCCACAGCAGGAGGCGGATGGTAATAGTGACAACAGTCACAGTGTTGTTCTCAGGAAGGCAGCCAGGGAAACCTGAGGGAGGGAGGGAGGGAGGGGGTGGCCAGCAGGCCTGCCACCAGGAGGGGTGGAGGGGTCTCAGGGAGAGAGGCCACTTCAAGAGTCCTGGTGGAACCTGAGCCCTGAAGGGGAGAAGGACCCCCCAAAACCAGCTCCCACACCACTTCACCCACAAGTCCCAGCAGGTGCAGGGCCCCCCAGAGTCTCCACCATGCAAGGCTGGAATCATGGCCAAGGGTAAGAACAGCACAGCCCCCCCGATAATGACTTCACAGTTTATCAGGCATGTCCAGGGCCACGTGGGCCCAGCAGCCGTCCTCTCCTCTGCCCCATGAGTGACTGTGTGTCCAGTCGCCTGGCACGGGAGACACAATAACTATCCACAAGTAGATAAGTTCCCAAGCCACTGCAGGCAGGGAGGCCATGACATCAGCATAGCAATACCAGCCGGCCAGCCACAGCTTCAAGAGCCAGCTGCCCAAAGGGTACACACCACCCACCAGTGGGCTATCCAAGGGTGGCTCAGTGACCTGTCCCATGACCCTATGACCTGGAAGGTGCTGTGAGCTGGGCCAGAGTCCGACCCAGGAGCCAGAAGTGGTTTTCATGTCCTGCAGCCAGGTGGGCAGAGAGTATGTCTGACACAAGAAGGCCCTGCAACACTACAAAATTCTCCCTTATAAACCACAACACATCAGTCATGGGAGCTAGAATGAGCCAACCGGGTCAGCTGCCTGGCTGCAGCTGCACCCCAAACATCTGCCCAGAGAAGCCTTGCGGAGAACACTGGCCAGGACAGCCAGGGAAGCTGCCAGTGCCCACAACTCTGCCTCCCAGACCAAAAAGGCCTCATGAAGCATGGAGTAGGACAGTCCTCCTCACCTGGGCCATCAGGGGCAGGAAGAATATGCAGTTAAAGAGGACATCCTGAGTCAAAAAGCTGTCTGTAGGCCCTAACGTCATGTGCATGCCCCACTCAAGTCAGTCAAACTTCTTCAAAGACCAGAGGTAGTCCTGTGGGGGTGAAGCAGCCAAGACAAAGCCGGGACCACCTCCCCTCTTACTCACGCCAGACCTGGGGCCCACCCTACTAGTGGTGGCTTAGCCTTGGTCCTAGCACTGCCTTGAGCTATACAGCGCCATCAAGACAGAGTCCATGACACCCAGAAGGGAGTATAGGCCTAGGATACAGATGGGCTAGATAGAGTCCATCTAAAATCTGCCCAGAGCAGCATCCTCTAGACATCTGGGAAGGACCTCATCCCTCCTCAGACCTTCCTTCCTTACTTCTTGCCTAGGAACGACCGTCCATCTGCTACTTCCTGCCTTGACTTGCTACTACCCGTACAGCAGTAGAGCCTTCACCACACATCACCTCCACACGTTCTATCCCCCAAGAGAAGCCGAACATTCAGACCCCAGTGACCTCTGACCTACCTCTGGCCTTCTGCCCTCACTAAGACCTAACCCCATGCTTTCCCTGGCCAATGCCCCTAGACAGGTCTGTGACCACACAGCTTGCCACTGGCCTCTCCAAAGCTCCTCCTGAGCACATATTCTCCCATTCTGCATCTCTACATCCTGCTGCAATCCCAGACTTCCTCAGGATGCCATGCCTGCCCCTGCATATCTCCCCATAGCCTGTAGCTAGAGGGAGGCCTTGCCTGTGCACCTAGGGAACTCCTCTGTGGGCTAGGTACTCACAGCCCTGCCTCCGCTCCCTAGTCCCTTGCAAGACTGGCACTCAGCAGGCAGAGCTACAAGAAACCAGCACATCTGATTTCTCTTTGGGGTTGAAGTTCTGAAACTGCACCCACTCGTGCTGTGGTCAGGAACATAACTGCTGGAGGCCACAGCCAAGGGACACCCAGAAGTCTTAAAGCAGATCACAACAGCGGAAAGAGCATGGCTGTCAAACTCAGGGATGGCAACATCAAAGAAATCTGCCCAGAAGCCAGGGAAGACACCTGCTAATTCTGGGGTGGGGCTCTGCAGAGGGCATTTTCCATAAACACCCTGCAGGGTTTTAGCACACAGCACAGGGGATTCCGCAGCAAACTGCCCTGGTGTCACCTACTCTGAAGGACAGGGTACTCAGAGCCAGCCTATCCAGAGAGAGACTCAGGTACTGGGCCCTGGGGGAAAAGGCTGAAGCCAATTCTGCCATAAACTGCCAAGGATCCTAGAGGGCAACACAAACATACACTCCCCACCTCCACGAAAGTCGGGTGTCCATCCTTCCTGCTTGCCACCAAGGAAAACAAGAGAGGAAGAGTCAGAAAGTACATGCAGCAGGGAGTGAGGGATAGCAATACCTAAGAAGCTACAGGGCCTGGAGACCACATCACCCAGCCTTTCTCAGCCAGGTTTCCAGGGTCCCAACACCAAGTGGTGGCAGGTGCCCTGTCATCATACCCAGGGAGTCCAAGAGGGAAAGAAGCTCTGCCCCTCTTGGCCCTGGTATCCAATGACTAAGGTCCCCACCTCCCCAACACTCGTCAACCTTGATCCTAGGCAGAAAGTCCAGAGCAGGTAAGTGGGGGTGGCTCTGCCACCTCCCCTGGACTCTGGTCCCAATCAGAGCTGTCCCACAGCCATCAAAGAGGGACAGGGCCAGTACTTCTTGTAGTCTCTGGGGCAGATAATACCAAAAATGACCCTAGGAATAGGAATGGAGATGGACCAAGAACATGAGGATTGACTGACTGTGGGGAGAAGCCTATTGTTCCATCCAAAATGTGCCTGAATAGGGACACCTACCCTAAAGATAGCATCTCCAATGGGCAATGACCCATAGTGGGCCAGCAGGGTCACATTCCACACCTTGAGAACCAGAGGAGAGACTGGAAATCAGGTCATCAGGGGAGCAGCTAAGAGGGGATCTGTGGCTACCACATCCCTACCAGGTCTGGGCTTAGCCTCAGATCCACACAGAGTTAATTGTTCCCACATAAGCCAGCCACATGCCACCCCCCCACACACACACACCTGTGACCCAGCCAGCTAGCAAGAGGAAGGCCAGAGAAGCCTGGCTTGGGCATGCCATCCCTAGAGTCTCAGCTGCAGCCACAGCTCTCTGGAGGTCTGCTTTAACCACACAGCCTACCTAGCAAACCTGTACTCATGACTCAGAACCTAACTGTCACACTTCCACGAAGTGTCCTCAATTTCCCAGGCACCTTAAACTTAGGTGGTGGCTCGCAAGGGGTTGACCCACTCATCTGTAGGCCCCATGCCCCTGCCCTTCCCCACCCCTTTCTTAGAAACCACAGTATCTGCAATGCATGTCCCTTCAAAGGGCCTTCTCTAATACTCCCAGTTGAAATCCAGAGCCACGTCCAGTTCCACCACTAATGGCTGGGCTAAAAGCCCATGGCATCCTGGGTCTCAGGGGCACTCCAGCCTGATTCCTGTCCCCCTCAGCCAGGGAAGGGAACACAGTCATTCCTAAGGAGCTGCTCCCCAGATGTGTCACAAGACTGAATGGCCACCAACCCAGAACAAAGCCAAGATGCCAGAAAGGAAATACAGAGGCCTCCAGCTGCCAGGGGCCCTAGGGAGGCCAAGGCCCAGAGGGAGAAGAAGAGCTACTTAGGGACACATAGACATCTGGGGAGAGAGAACCTGGGCAGGGCAGAATCAGAGGCTCAGGTGGACCCCTCTCCCCCAAACTAAGAGTAGCTGCAACATCTCTAAAAGTCCATTCTGCTGAGCTAGATGACAAAAGGCATGTCCAGACATCAGAAGTCTGAAGGAGGGACATCTACCAGGGTCCCTGAGCTGAGTGGCTTATGCTGTCGCTAACGCAGGCTGCATGGTGCCCAGTGCTGTCTGAGGGCACCTGTCTGGTAAAGTGTCTAGACACCAGGCCTTGGCTTTTCCAAAGAATGAGGTTACATGGCCCTGCCAGCCCTTTCCAGAGCACTGGGCATCTTCCAGCTCCAGCAAAGCCAGAGGCCGACTCCATCAGCTCAAGTTGGGCAATACATGCTTGGCCCTACCCTCAGGAAGTCTCAGAAAGAGACACAGGATCCAGGCCGGCCACTCAGGACTCACTCCGGCTAAGCATGCACTCTACCAGGCCTGGGATCCAGTCTCAGAAGCCCCATAAGGAAGCAGAGTGACAGTAGGCAGGGAAGCAACTGGTTTGAAGACAAAACTGAAACCCAGACAGCCTGATGCCACCCTCTGCATGGTCCAAGGCAAAAACACAGAGGGTAGCCCATGTGGAAAGCCAGCTAGCCTGTAGACAATGGGGAGGGGAGGCCACCAAGATCCTGAAGGCCAGGTCAGTCACCTAGGGCTCCACTCCAGAGGTCCTGGACAAATGAAGCACCTTCTGAGCCTGCAAGCAGCTACTCCAGCCACCTGGATTGTCACCGCCTGACCTCTGCCCGGGGCCAGCACGGACACTTAAGCTAAATTGGTCAATTATGGGATACTTAGATCCCTCATGGGGCTTCCCAGCCTCCCTGCACTCTGGGCCGCAGCACCAGGAAGCCAGTTGAATCAGTAACCTCATTACAGCCTGCGCACACCCAGTGGCTTTGAACTCCGCAGGGCTTATCCACAGGCGCTGCAGGATTTACACACACACACACACACACAGCCTAGCCTACACCCAGCCTAGCATGCTCCCATCCCCTCCCACTCAGGATGCTATAGCTTCCACTAATAGCCCTGAGCTCCGGGATGCTGTCTGGGGAGATGGCCAATGGGACAGCAGAGACACAGGGAGGCTAGGACAGGCTCTGATCTCCATGGAAAATAGACATAGCTCCCCTGAGTTTCAAGACCAACTGACAGAACTTGCCCCTGAAACAGGACTGGTCATCATGAAGGAGACTTGAACTTGAGCCTCAGTGCCGACCTCTCCCTAAAGAAATCCAGGGTCCCAGTGCCAAGCCCCAAAGCCTTTTCTTCACCACGGCCCTTAAGGTACCTACTTTGATCCCATAGAGCAGGCTCCCCCAAAGCCAACCTGGTCCCTTGCATCATCTAGTACACTAAGCCTGCCTGTCCTTCCAGGTCAGGGCATAAATTTATGACCACCATACTCACCTATCTGGGAAACCCTGAAGATACACCCTGCCATCGTAAGTCCCAGGTCTTGGGATATATCAGGCAATGGGTTAAGAGATTTGCCCAAGAACAGGCCAAAGGCATAAATGGGAGAAGTGGATAAACTACAAGGGATGGGCAAGACAGGGTCCTCTCCTCAATCCTCATAAGCAGGACCACTGGCTAGGAAAGGTGAAGACCCCACAGGTCAGGCAGGGCCAGTCTAAGAAGTCCCTGGGAGCCCCCTCCCCCGTCGAGACACTGAGGAGGGGTCCAGTCCTGGACTCCATAGCCAGAGAGGAGATACTTCCACCTTAGCCCCCGTCCGCAGCCTCCAGCCCACCCCTGCAAGCGCAGGGGGCCTGAGCTGACTCCACCTGTCATCATGCTTGCTCCAGCCTAGCCTCATACAGTGCCACCTCCCACCATGACTGCTGCATCCAGGCCTACCTTTGGGCCTTTGGTCTGGCTATCCTTGTCATGCACCCCCTCCTCTGCCAGTCTCTCCATGGGCTGAAAGAGGCTGAGCCCAGCAGGTACTCCCTACATACATGGGGACAGAGGTCACCAGCAGGCCCGGGGCCTCCTTAGAAAGGACTTGGCACAATGCTGCTGGATTCCTAAAGGCCAGGTCACATTGCACATGTGTGTGTGCATACACATGTACATTCATATATGTATGCATTCACATTCTGGACAAGGACTGCAGATATAACCAAGTCCTTGCCCTGAGAACCCAGTGGGGCTGTCCTCCTCTGGCTCCCTGTTACAAGCCCCTATGGATCTTGCTGCCAAACAACTCGGCCCTGGCAAAGTGAGGCAGAATAGCCAAGCTACTGACTGGGTCTTTGGGTAGAAGGTACCTCTTACTGCCCACTACCCCCAACCTACAATAGCCCAGTGGAACCTGGTAACTTTTAGACGCTCTCAGAGTGGCAATCCAGGAGTCTCCACTCTCCGATGGCTCTTGAGGAAGGAGGGCAAACCTCTGAGGGTCAAGGATCTAGAGCTATCACCTCAGACCTGCCAGTCCAAAGGCAAAACAGCTACTCAGCCTAGGGGTGGAGGCAGAGATACTAGCAGGGCTCCTGGGAAACCAGACTGGGCAAGGACCCTACTCTTAGAGGCAGCTTCCTGAGATGCTGACAGAACAGGACCTGAACAAGTTCAAGAACAAGTTTTGGCCCAGCTGAAGATCAGGGCTGGGCCTGTCTGGGGAATCAATTTGCAGAGCAGAGAACCTCACGGAGACATGACACTGAAGTACCAAGGCAAACAAACCCTACCATGGAGCTTCCATCACTAAGTGAGGTTGCCCCTGGGTCACCCATTAAGTCCTGAATTAAGTACCAGTACACAGCAGACACCCAATGGATACATATCAGCACCCTCTCCATGTGGGCCGGCCGGTCCTGAACAGGATCGGAGAGATTTCAAAGAACAGGGCTGTGAGAAGCAGCCAGGCCCACAGATCCATGTGAAGTCTAAGAGACCCTGAGAGGCCTGCAGCACTGGCCTGCTGCCTCATGGTGGGGTGGAAGGCAGCACCAGGTAAGGGGGGTGTGTGTGTCTGCGCACACCCAGGCCGCTCCCCACACGTCCTGGGCCAATTTTATTTAGCTGCTTTCTGCTCCGTTTCACGCTCATTCAGCTGCTGAGCTAGACAATTGCTTTGTAACTCTAGGGTGCAATTTCCCTGTCTGTGAGGCGCTGGGGCACGACTGCTCAGAACATCTCGCACCAGACTCGGGTGGGTGTGCTCACGCGCAGTTCTTCGCTCCACCAGACTCGCTGAGCCTTGGGGAGAGTCGTGCAGCAGCTGGGGTCTGTCAAGGGAGCCCAGCAAGGGAATGGAAACCTAGGCAGGGGACACCCAGCCAAGGGGTTGCAGCTGTGTTGTCTTGATACCCACTTTTCACCTCTGCTCCCATACCCAATGGCATGGGGGAGTCGCAGGATGGTTTGGGTTCAACACTGGTGACCTGGCCCTGTCCTGACACAAGGCAGAGGTCCAGAGAGGACCTGGTTACAGGTCTCACCTTGGGAAAGAGAGAGGCACACCCCACAAAAAGAGCTCTGTGAACTCCCAACCAGCCAAGACAAAACAGGCTACATGCCCAACAGCCTTGAAAAACAAGGAATGTGTCCATTTTACAGATGCAGGTGGCTGAAATCAATTGTCCAGATGTGTTTGTCCTTCAGGGCCCTCTGTGGCTGTAAGGGAGGGCATGGCCATGGAAGAGACTCTGAATGGAAGGGAGAAAGGACAGGGAAGGAACAAGTACACCTTATAGCAAGGGCAGACTGCAGGCCCATGAGCAGGTGGACAGTCCCTCTCCCCTAACCCTTCCCCAGCACTGAAACTAGACTGTTTTAAAAGCACTGGGGGCTGGTGACTTAGTGGGTAAGGTACTTGTTTACCAAGGACTGAGTTAGATCCCTAAGACCTGTATGGTGGTGGAAGGAGAGAAGCAACCCCCAAAAGCTGTCCTCTGACCTCCACACTAATGCTGTAGTATGTGTGCCTGCAATTACGCACACACACACACACACACACACACACACGCACACACACACACACACACACACAAATAAAAGTAATTTTAAAATTTCTTAAAAATAACATTGGGACAAAGGTTGGGAAGGTGAGCCTGCAAAACGGACACACTCCAAGCCACAAACCAGACACCTAAACTCTGGAGAGCTAGGACTCCAGTCCCCATCTCTGGCCCAGCTGATGGCCAGTTCCCATGAAAATTCAGCAGCCAATCTGATACCTCAAGGCCTTCCCAGGCCCACAAGCTTTAGGCATAAGGAGCACGGAAGGAAAGCGGGTCTTGGCTTGTCCTGGCCCTAGGCCATGCACAAGACCTACGTCTTGAGACAGCTGAGCCAGGTCCACCAGCCCAATTCTCCGCAGAGCCAGGCTTCACTCTCCGTGGAGACCCTGGCCCTAACATGTTCTAACATAGTGAAACCCCATATCACTAAAGATAGGAAGGCCCGGGCAACCTCACTGACTGGTGGGTCAACACTCTCTCATAGTACATTCTGTGCAGGTTGGGTCTGTTCACACATGTGGATACTAGAGCCCCTCTGATGTGCACGGGTAGCTCTTGGGTGGAGGGACGCAGGCCTGAGCACCCTACAGTGACCACAGAGCGGCAAACCCTCTGAGCCTCTTCCTTTACTAAAGGAAGGCATGAGAATGGGGCAGGGTCCCTGCTCTTATGTTCAGCCTCCAGGACAGTCGTGGCATGGATGGATGGGACAGGACCCTAGCATGGCAATCAGAGGAACCTCCCTGGGGAGGTGCACCTAGCCCAGGCCCTGAAGGACATGCACAGCTGGAAGAGCCGCCTGGGCCCTGGCAGACCTGGCCCTGGGAGCCAGCCCATGGCAGCTGCCCCACGTGATCAAGCTGTGGACTCAACTCTACACCCCACACATCCCACAGACTCTGGGCAGGGCAGACCTGTGTTGTGTGGAGCGCTCCCCACCCTCAGTCAGTCCTTCCTGTGGGCCTAGCTCTCTGAACGCACATCTGAGCAAATGCTTGTGCCCGACACAACAGTCAGTGCCAGCCCAAAGAAGAATACAGGCAGGCAAGGCCACTGCCACAGTCAGACCACCATCAGGGGGTCACTTTTTCTCACCCTAACACCTCCTCGGTCAACAACAGAGTCCTCTCCAGAGTTTCCCAAAACAAATGCCCAAATCAGTAGGCAGCTGGGGGCCTAACTGTGAACTGCCTCGTCAGGCCCAAGCTGGACTCCAAGCCCAGCCTCCTGAGAGTCATGTGACCCTGTTATTTCGGGACGCCCGGAATGTGCTCTATTTTGGGTCACAAGGGCTCTGATGCTACTAAAAAGCCCCTCACGCAGGCCCCAAGTTCACTAGGTCCCCAAGTACCCCACGAGAGAGTAGTTGGAGGCCTAGAACCCTGTTATCCTTGCAAACAAACGGACCACTAACAGCTGAGAGGGTCAGTCCAGTCCTGGGACCTTTGGACTCTGCAGGCTCAGCCTTACAGTCCCACCATCCAGGCTGAGGCCAGCCCTTACCCCACTCCCCAACAGGCATGGAGGAAGGCCAGCCCTGGGCAGCAAGGCCAGGAAACAGGGGCTGCCTGGGGCAAATTCCCCAGCCTCCCTTTCTTCTCAGTTCGGTCCCATACGGATCAACTAAGTGGACAGAGGCTCACAGGCTTCCTGGACTACCAAACCCCACACAGTGCAGGCTGGGAAGAGCCCTTCAGTTCCAGACCCCCAAAAGTAGCAGGGTAGTGAAAAAAGGGTGGCCAAACCTTCCTAGCCACTTCAAGTCAGCCCCAAGCAGCCAGTGGAGACCCTGGATGAGCCAGCTCCTCTGACACTCAGCCCCCAGGAGGGATTAGGCTGTGTTGACAGAAGGGCTTAGGCAAGTAGCCACTTAAATGGACCTTCAACTGCACTGGACTTCAGAGCTGGTCACAAGCTTAGTAAAAAATAAAATGTAATCAGAGCCCAGGACTCAGCCCTGGGGCATGGGCTGCCTGAGAGGCCACAAGCTGGTCCTGAGAGCCACTCTGTGAACCCAAGAGTCTGGGTCTCCTAGTGGGGGGACAGTAGCTCCAAGACATGACTCCTTCTTGGAGTCTCCAGTCCAGCCACCTGCAATCTCATTCCCAGTTCTGTGTGTACCAGCTTCTAGAATAGGCTTTGTCCCTCCTGTGTTATTGCCTCCCATCCCAAGACTCTAGCTATGTCCGGGGTCTGCGACTGAGCAAAGCATTCCTATCCTAAGGATCCATCTCTGTGTACAGGAAGGCTTGGGTGGAAGAGAAAGAGGTGTCTCAGGAGCCCAACCAACCCGACATCAGGCCCTGCAGCAACAAGCCACAGCAACACAGCTTTCTTGTCCTCGGACTTTGGCAGGGGGCTCCAATGCCAAATCCACCACTTAGTCTCTAAGTGTGGCCTCTACCAGCCAGTTTCTCAACTGCAACATGGACAGGAGTTTACAGCCTGGGAGGCAGACCCGCAAGCTCAGCTGAGCTCCCATGGTCTCCATCGCTACTCATGAGGACGAAGTGTCTGAAGCTTTGACAAACTTGCAACACTCTACCCAAGTCACTCTGCAGCAGACCTGTCTGTGGACTTTAAGAAGGCTGGGGCCAAGGGGGAGCCACCTCCCAAAATCACCAAAAGTCTTAGAAGCCATGCTAGGTTCTGATCACCCCAGGGTAGCCAAACTGCACCCCAAGCTTCATAGGGGATGGGTAGGCAAAGAGGCAAATGATCATCATGGAGCTTCATCCATAATCAGCTGTCCTGATTGCCATTCAGCACAAATTCTTCACCAGCCTGACAGCTGTCCTCACCACCAAATATCCTTCCCAGAGCTCATTTATAAAGTCTCTCTACACTGCTTCCCTCTGGCTCCCAAAACCCCAGCGAGAGCAATGGTTGGGGGGTTCCGACCCTGCTCGGTTCTACTCCCGGAGTTGGCAGGCTGTCTGCGGCTGAGAACTGCTGGCAGGAGGGCAACAGGACAAGAAAATGGACTTTTCTGCCGATGGGCTATCCTTCCCCTAAATACCAGGGAGAGCAACTAGGGGTGCCAGAGCGTGGGGCCCCGGTTCTGGGTTTGATGCTCCTGATCACAGGCCCCTGAGTGACCGTGCCCACCTAGGTTTGGGCTGCTGTCGGGGAATGGCAAGATCGCAGACTCCGTCCTGGGCGAACAGACACCCAGGGGCCAGCGGCCTGCTCCAAATAGCATCCCGACGAACCCGGAGGAGCAGTGGCCTCCTGGAGCACAGCGCGTCGCCCCCATCCCAGTGCCAGGGAGGCCTGGAGCCCTCCAGCGAGCGCAGAAGTTGCTCCTCCGGCGTGGCCCGGTTCCTGGGCTCGGCGCCCCGGGGTTCTGCGGACGCGCTAGGCGCACCGTGAGGGACCCTCTCCACGTCCCAAGCGAACCTGCCGCTTGCCCCAGCCCCGCCGCCCACTCCTGCTCCCCGACAAGTCAAGAGGCCCGGCGCCTTCGCCCTCTCCCGCCGCGCGCTCGGGCCCGGGAAAAGTTGCCCTGTGCCCACTCGCCTCCCCCGGGCCCGGCGCGCCAACTCTCGGTACCGCCATAGCGCGGGGCCCAGCGGGCCCGGCCGGACCCCCCACGCGCGCTGCGCACGCGCCCCCGCCCCGCCGGCTCCGGCCCCCTCCCTCTCCCGCGCCGCCGCGGCCGGCACTTACCGAGCGGCAGGAAATGTTTGGTGTCCATGTCTGCGACTAACTCATGCCCGGCCGGCGGCAGAGCAGCGGGGCGGCAGCGCGGCGGCCCCCGGCGCGGCCGGCCCGGGCCCGGGCGGCGGGGAGCCGGCGGCGGCAGCGGCGGCGGCGGCGCGCGGAGGCCGCGGCGCGGCGAGTTGTTGCAAAAGTCGCCCAACAATGTAAACTACTTGTGCCTGCGCGCGCCTTGCGCGCGCGCCCGCCACCCGCGCCTCCGCCGCGCGCCCGCGACCCGCTCCGGCCCGGCCTGCAGCGGGGGGAGCGGCGGGGGGCCCGCGACGGGCGCGGACTCGGCGCAGCGCCGCCGCCGCCGCCACTCGCCCCGCCCGCAGCCGGTGCGCGCCCCGCCCGCCGCCGCGGCAGCCGCCGCCGCCCCGCGCTCTCCTCCAGACCCCGAGTTGTGAGCGTCCTGCAAACTTGCAAGTTTGCGTCTGCCAGGGGATCCCGGGAGCCCGTGGGGCGGCGGCGTGGGAGGAGGGCGGGGCGGCGGGTTGAAGCAGCCTTCCCTCCCCAGCTGCCCAAAATCCCCGCGGCCCGCGGTGGTGGAGGAGGAAAGCGGGGCCGGGAGGAGAGCTCAGCGGCCGGGCCATTGTCTGCGCGGACACACAAAGAGGCCGGCTGTGGCCGCTTGGGGACCCTGGTCCGGCAGGGCTCCCTATAAGAGAGCCAAGGTCCCAGTACACCCCGAAGAACACATGGGGAAACTGAGGCCGGGGAAGGGCGGCGAGACAGAGGCAAACAGTTGAGCAGGGGGATGCTGCCCTTCCGATGCCCCAGTCCCTCCCACTTACACGCGGGAGGCCCCAAAAGGACCACGGTGTCTGACCGAAGGCCAGACTGGTGGGGGTGGGGGGCGCTCGGCGTACCGGTGTTGCCCCAACGGCTCCCACCCTCCTCTGAGGTGCAGGGTTCGAGAGGCGCTGCGCCGGCTTCGGACATTGCCCAGTGGCCCCAGGCTATTTTTATACCTTGGGCAGCTCTCTGCCCTGACTTTTAAATTCATGATTTGTTTGTTTAAAAACGAAAGGAAGCACTCCTACCCAGGGAGAGCCTGGGCCTCCTCTGCAACCCGCTCGCCGTCTTGGGCGGCTGGAATTCGGATTTGGGTGTGAGCTACCTGAGCAGAGCCAAGCCAGCTCCCTAAGCGCACTGTGTCCCTGAGCCAAGCTAGGCAACCGGCAGTCCCGCCTCCCTCCACTCCCAGCTGGTGCCTGCCAGACCAACATCCAGCGTGGAGGCCCTGGCAGAGGGGCTTACCAAAGTCCACAGGCCACACAGAGTGGGTGCTACCCAAAGAGAGCACCTCCCCTCCACGCAAAAAAGGAAAGCCCTGCCTGGGTGCACTACTGCCACCTTTCAGAACTGCACTTTTTCTTCTTTGTAAAGAGGAAAGTTATGGGACCCTCCTAAAGATGCTTCTTCGCAGCATCCCAGAAGGCCCAGAGGAAGGTCATCCCTGGTGCTCCTATGGCCTGTCCATACAGGGCAGGAGAAAAGAAAGAGCAAAACAGGGGCACTAAACGCCCTGGGTTGTGCTACAAACCAGGCCCCCTTTCCCAGGCCTGTCCCATCACCTGGGCAGTTCCCTTAGTGTGCCACCCAACTTATGGTGCTTCTGCTGGTGCAACTAGTCCAAGGGAAAAGCACCCAGACTCCTTCCTTGGCAGGGCCATTTTGAGAATCCTCTGGCAGGCCGTGAATGGGTAGAACTAACTCCCTGTGTCCACAGCAAGGCCCGAGAGGTGTTCTTAGAACCCCCAGGCCACCCTCCCAGTGCATGGCCAGTGCAGTGCCATCTGTGGGCTGCAGACAGCCTGCCCACACAAATCTCAGAACAGAGAGGATGAGGAAGGTTGGGGGGAGGGGTGATGAACAGAGAAACTTCAGTGATCCCCATTCTCCAATCAGCAGTCCATACTGAAGACTCGACCCTGGGTTCTCAGAGAAGGTGTGGTCAAGACGGGCTAAGAAAGGGCAGACCCCAGCTCTGCCCCTCAGCTCTCTAGTGACCCAGCCAAGCCGCTCTGCTCTTGCCCTCGGCTCCCTGATCTGTAAAGTGCAGATAATCCCACCCTCATTACTGGGTCATTAGAATGACTAACCAGGCAATATTGAGACTGTTAGGCCAGGAGGAGGGCTTGGCAGGTGGCAGTTATTTTGTCACAAGATAGGGAAGACACAGGCAAGAGTGGCCACACCACGACCACAGAAGCCATAGTTCAGGATGAAGTAGTGCAGGCAGAACCAAAGCACCATGAACAGAGACGGGAGGACAAGGCCCAGCCAGGGACTCTGGTGACTTCCTGATGGTTGGTCCTTGAACTGTGCCATGAAGAAGGGACATGTTTGTCCGGTTGAGTCAGGATGACACACCCAGGTAGAAGAGTTAGCATGGCAGTGGCCTAGAGGTAGGAAGAAGCTGAAAGCCATCCTGGCCATCAGACCTCAACACCCAGGTCTACTGTGGGAAAGCTCAGCCCAAAGGTCCCCAAGGCTGGCAGTGGAATCCAAGGTCACCTCCCAATGACAGGCAGCCTGACTTTCTGGTGTCCAGCACCCTCCCCATCCCAACTCTCTTCCAGCCTTGTCACTTGCTATGGAAAGCTATAACTGTTGGGAGACAGAGAGGCCTAGGCAGGCAGGTTTCCATGTGGGGACTTTAGCTGGGGACAGGGACAGCCTGGCCACTCTAGGATATAGGTGGATAGTGGGGAACATAAGGGGTCCAGAGTCTAGTAACCCAGTCCAGTCTCACATCCAGCCTCAGCAATCACCTTGTCTTTCTAACACAGGACAGGGACATAGACAGGTACCCAGGACAAAGGGCAGGTAGGGTACCGGAGGGAGGCCTTACCTCAAACCCTCCAGCTCCGGGATGGAGAACATGAGCAGGCTGCTCATTATTTCTGCAGCCACCGTGTTCCGCCTTCCCCTCAACTTGGGGCTCTTTGGTGGGAGTGAATGCACACGAAACTGCCAGAGACAGTGGCTGTCCCAGGACCAAGTGAGGACCAAGCTGACCATGGGAAAAACCTCCCTGTACCATGTACTTCGGCAGCCAAAAGCTTCTTTGATAATATCTCTCTGCTTATGCCTACAGTCTGAGAGCCATTTGATTGGTTTGTTTGAGTTTTCTTTCTTTCTTTTTTTAACTCCGTGAAGGATGCTTTTTAAGGTACCTTGGCTCTTTTCTCACACTGCTTCAACTCAGCCTTGTAAATAGTCTAGGGATTGCCTAGTGAATGGAGTTTTTAAAGGCCAGTGCTGCTGGGCCCCCTGAGGCTACATCAGACAGACATCTGGGGCCCAGCAGTTCCTGGGACTCCAGGGGGACTGAGCTGTTCCCATTTCATTTCTAGTGGAATATTCTTGACCAGGAAATTCAAATCCTGAACTAGTGGGTAGATCACAGGGGGCTGGAGTGTCTAACCCTCAACAAGGTAGACTAGGAGCTTGGCACTCTGCCAGGCCCTCTTCTGAACTCCAGCACGCTAACCTGCAGAGTCCCTTGGTCACCTCCCCAGTGGCTCAGTTTGGAGTAACCATGAGCCAAGCTGGATGATGGTAGGCGAAGCTCCGAGAGGCAAGGCTGCATGGAGCTGTGACTAACCCAACGGTCCAGACTCAACCCCCCCTCTCCATGCCTGTCTTTACAGAGGGTAAGAGGAAAAGTTGTTTGGACTCCTGTCTGTCCCGATTGGTAGCCACAAAGGACAGTAGAGTCTATGGATCAGGACCTTGGGGGGGGTCTTCAGTCCCAAGGGATCCTTCTGTCTGTCACCAGCAGCAGAGAAGCACGGGATGGGGTGGGACAGATGTGCTTACAATTAGGACGTCTATGAGAGAGGGAACAGGATTAGGGAGCAGCTCTGCGCAAGAACCTGTGCATCTCAGGGGCCCCTAGCAATTCCAGGGGTGCTGGGGAAAGTGGAGGGACAGGAGAGATGAGTCCTGAGGGAAGGATGTTTGTGTTTCGCAGGTGCCAGGTCTGCAGCATACTTCAGGCGGCATCTCCTCCAGTGCCTTCCCAGCCCGGAAGACCCTACTCCCTATTCCATAGATAGAGACAGTGATTGAGGCTGGTGCAGCAGAGAGTGGCTCTGGGTCCCACAGTGGGCCCAGCACTATGGGCGCCAGCCAGTGGCCAGATTTCCCAAAACGCCCCCAGAAGACTGCCAGTCTCGCACGCCTCCATCCAGCGAGCCACTGCACCTGCCTCCTCACAGGGTGTGGGTCAGACGGACAGGGCAGGAGATGGCAGGGAAGACTGGAGACCAGAAAGGACAGCTGATGGCGTTGGAGAAAGGGGTGTCATGGGAGGGTACCAGGAGGAGGAGGCCAAAACGGCCAACTCTACCTCGGACAAAGGCCCTCTGCGGACATCGTTCCCGTCCTCTGTAAGATAAGAGGACATGATCAATGAATCACAGAGGACTTTTGGGCTTAAAATGAGAAGATGACCATGGACAGTAGATACTAACACATCACAGGAGCTAAGAACGCTAAGGGTATCTCCCAGCCTAGGGCAGGATCCCACCCTCACCTGAGTTCAGGCAGCATACTCTCACCGCCTCCTGCATGCACCCTGCCCCTCTCCACACGTAGCCCATCAAGCGAGGAGATAATGTGTTTTATTGGGGCATTTATTATCGACAATTGCTCCATAAATTTCCTGTTCACATACATATACATACGAACTGAATAAATATTCAGAGAAAAGACTCCCTGCCCAATCCCCTGATGTCACCAACTTGCCCCCATAAAGATAACGGGAAATGATTCATAATATTTATTTGACAGACATGATATGAACCGTAATAGTCTGTTGGGATTAAAAATATCCGTCTGTCTCTGTCATCCACCAATGTGGTTTAAACATTATGTATGTGGCCACTGCGGCAGCAGGAGAGGCGAGCGGTTATTGATAGCGCCATAAAGAGGCGTCATTTTTGCATTGAAGAATGGGTAAAGTAACCCTGGAGTTTGCTGAGTGCTTCTCCTCGGGGCTTGCAGTAAGAGAAACTGTACTTAGAGTGCTGCTCTCCCTTGCCCAGCCCTCCAGTCAATGAAAGAGGCAAAGACACACCCTGGCACACATCATCCAGCCGGTGTTAGCTCAGTGACCCATGAGAGGAGTCTTGGCTAGGCTCCAGGCTGCAGCTCAGCCTAGGGAGGCTGCCATCCTACCTCTGGAGGTCTGGGACCAACTGCAGGCCTTGGGAATGAAGACCCCAAAGGCCCACACTTTACTTCCTACTGGTCAGGCTGTTGCCAGCCGCCGCCCAACCCAGAGCAAGCAGTACTTCTACCCCCACCCAGTTTACGCAGCTCTAACCCCTTTTCCAGCTCCCTTTGCCCCGGGGATGAAGTCCAGACTCCTAGCAAAACTCACGAGGCCTGCACTCTCCCTCCCTCCCTGAGTCATCTTCCTCCTGCACACCAGCCTTACCCACAGCCACTCCTCCTCAGGCTAGCTGAGGAGGAATAGCTGCCCCATGCCTCATCTACACTGGCCACTCCACATTTTACCTGAAGACCCAGCTTCCATGTGACACCCACAACAGTCTGCTGACCCCAGCCACTTACCAATATACACATGCCTTTGCACACACACACACACACACACACACACACACACCCATCTTCTTTCACTCACTGTAGGCAGGCTTGCAATCCATAGCTCTCCATGTCCCCACAGGACAACATCCCAACACTTAAAAAGCTAATGGAGGGAGGGGCCGGGCGGTGGTAGCACACACCTTTAATCTCTACACTCGGGAGGCAGAGGCAGGTGGATCTCTGTGAGTTCGAGGCTAGCCTGTCAACAAGAGCTAGTTCCAGGCTTGGACAGGCTCCAAAGCTACAGAGAAACCCAGTCTCAAAAAACAAAACAAAAACGCTAATGGAAGGACACAGGGACCTTGTATTGAAGGGGCCTGAGGGAGGCATTTCCAATCCCAACATCAGAATCCTTCTCCACTTATACAGCCCCCCGAAAAGACCTTCCACCCTAGGGCCTCAACTTACCTATCAGTGTAGTCGTGTCCCCTACACCAACCCCTGCCTCAAGATTTAGGTCCCTCTGAGAAAAGACTTTAGAGGTTTGCTTTGGAGAACAGCCAATGTCCTATCACTGAGACAATCTCTGACAGGGTGGGCAGGGTGGGTTTACCCCCACCCCGCCTCATCCTGGGCCCCTAATCAAGGCCCCCATCTTGAGTCCCAGAAGACAAGACAGCCACAATACCCGGGGGAGCCTAGTCCCTAAGCTGATGAATTACCAGCTCATGGTGACAATTGGCCTTTGTTTGTCCCTCTAATAAGGGTCCCCTTCCCCCAAAAGAGCCTCTTCTGAACTGAGACACAAGAAGGGGCTGTCCTGGAAATGAGGTCACCCAGCGGAGGCCAGACAGATGTCTGCAGTCAGCAGGCCTGAGAGCATAGTCCCAGGCCTCAGAGCCTCCCTGAAACAAGGGAAATACCCCAAGACAGGTCTGTACTGCCCAGAGCATCACTAAGAAGCTGAGGGGAAGCCCCAGGCATTATGCCACACCACACATGTGGCCCTTCACTACATCCTACCTGGTTGAGTCTGTCCTCCTAGGACACCTGCTTCTCGTATGCCTAGCCTCCTACTTTGAAGCATTCACATGTAGGGCTCCCATGAGGTGCCTGCTCTCAATATGTCCTCACAACTTGAAGTTTCCTACTGCCCTAAACCGGAGCTTCCCTTGGGTAGGACACCCCTAGGCTGCAGGAGCTCTCTGCTTCCTTCACAGCCTATTGGAGCCCTTCCCCCAGAGTGATGGAAGCCCAGAAAAGGCAAAGATAGATATAGAAGGGAAAATGCCTTAGGCCTGTGGGCTGTTCAGGGGCTCAGCAATCAACACTAACTATGACTGTCCTTGGTATGGAAAGCAGCAATCAGGTAGAGGGTCACATCCTGCTAGAAGCTGCCTAGGGACCTCAGACCTTGGTTAGTATGTACTTATCACTGAGTCACCTGGTGGACTCCCCTGTAGTAACAGATCTAGAAGGAATCCTAACACCCAGCTTCTTGTCCCATGGCTTTAACAACTGGAAGACTATGGACATTCAGGAATGAAAGCCAAGGTTCCCATCCCCCCTCCAGAGCAGCAGATCAGGGAAAGAGCCTAGCTCTGCCAGTTCTGGCATCCCGAAAGTCCTCCTCACCTGGCCATGCAATGTTAGTGGTTGTTTGGAATTTTGTTGTTATTGAGGGGATGGTGAGCTTTTGAGACAGTTATGGATGCTATTTTGTTGTTGCTATTTTCTGAGTGTCTTAGTCACTGTTCTGTTGCTGGGAAGAGACAACAGGACCAGAGAAAACATTTAATTGAGGGATTGCTTACAGTTTCATAGGGTTAGTCCATTATCATCATGGTAGAGGCATGGCGGAAGCATGGTGCCACTTATGGTACTAGAGCAGTAGTTGAGAGTTACATCCTGATCTGCAGGCAGAGATGCCAAGAGGGGGTAGGGGCCTGGGTCTGGAATCAGCTTTTGAAACCTTAAAGCCAACCTCCAGTGACACACTTCCTCCAACAAGAACACACCTTCTAATCCTTCTCAAATAGTGCCACTCCCTGGTGACTAAGCATTCAAATATATGAGCCTATGAGGGCCGTTCTCATCCAAACCACCACACCAAGTTAATCATATTCATGCTAAATCCAGCTATAGTGGGGAGATGTTGGGATCTCAGGTCTATGGGGTTCAGGGTCAGATATACCTGCGCATTACCCCTCTCTGCTGACTGGTCAGGTTTCAGGTATCAGTGTCCATCTCAGAGAGGACTGACCATGTAGCACTCCCTCCATCAAATGACACAATGTCTCTGAACCTGGCCGGAGCAAATGCTCTCTCTACACATGGTATGTGCAGCAGGATCCCGAGCTCAGCATGGGGGAAGTTCTCTATGGTGCAAGGGCTGGCAGTTTTGTGTCAGACAAACTGGTTAGGGCCAGGCCACAACTAAATCATGTGGCTGGAAGCTTCAAGATCACTCTAGTGATGGTACCCTTGCCCCAAACTTCATGGCACCAAGGCTGCCAGACAATGCAGGTCATGTGAGCTGAGTCTGTCTAAGGATGTAACCCTTAAGGTTCGAGCCGTGCTAGGAGGCCTCTCCATAGCTTGTCTGGCCTCTGGTCTCAACTTTCAAGAATTTCTGTACTTGGAAAACCAAAGGAGAACCAGTACCTCCCAGCAGGTCTGGGAATCACTCAGAGATGCTGAGTGGCTACAAAGTGCACAGGTCCCTGCTGTCAGGGGACACAAGGACAAAAGCAGAGAGGTGAACTCTGCTTTGCCAATCATACACAGCTTCACAGCTCAGCTTGGCATGAGTGTGCGTACCTGGGACAGCTGACTACCTATTGCTGCACCATATAGACTGCCCCTGTGGTCAGCAATGCAGAGGAGCTGGCCAGCCATGGGGCCCTGAGTATCCTCATATGAGCCTGTGCTAGAATTGCTACACTGCAATGCAAGGGGAAGCGAAAAGCAGCTTGATGCATAGACAGTGGGATCCCAATCCCCAATATATATGGTAAAGCTTGGAAAGAAGGGCACCCCACCTTACTCACTGATGACAGTGCGGCTCTACAGAGAGCCTGGGCTTGCACAGCCTCCTCTGCGCTTTTCCTCACCTTTCCCAATGAATTTTATTACTTTCATGATCAGATATAATCTCGGACCCCCACCCTCCACAAAGTTCAGTATGAGATCCAGCAGGACAGTACCCTACCCCAGCCTGTTGTCCCAAGTCACCCATGTAACATCCAGAAACAGGGTTCAAACACCAAGGACATTCTCCTCCTGATAAGCCCCAGTGCCACAGGCCTTCCTCAGCCCTGGTCAGCCCCCTTCCAAGAGCCTGCAGAAACACCAGCGTCTTCCTTATACGATAAGAAGGTAGTCATCCTTCCCTCTCTGTGCTGCCAGGAGATTTATCTGATCTGCCTACCCTGTCACTGGGCCAGGCAAGATTAATAATGCACTTAATTTCACAAGCACAGAAGGTTGCATCTAAATGGCCAAAATATTTGGACCACAGCACGACAAGTGAGCTCATTTCAGTGGTTTTAAAAGCTGACGCAGACATGGTTTGGCTTGGTTCACAGTTGTCTCGTGCCAACACAAGTGAATGGCTCGCTCCTCCAGGAGGAGGGCGCCCTGGACCCCAGTGCTCCAGACTCTAGCAGTGAAGCCCAATACCCTCAACACCAGCATGTTGGATACAAGGATGCCATATCCTAACACCCAAAATCTAAGCAGTCTAGGCTCTAGTACCCCAAAACCAGAACCTTAACCCCAACATGCTGGATCCAAGATCACCAGATACCAGCACCCTCAATGCCATTAACCCAGATCCCAACACCTCTTACCACAACACCCCAGATATAAAAATCCTAGACTCCAGCAGTATGAACTCCAGCACCTCAGATGCCAGCACCCTGATTCAGTACCCCCCAGCCTAGCACTCCACAAACATATCTCAGGAGAGAGTGGAGGGTCATAGGTGAATGCAGCAAGGAGCAGCCACTGTATGCCACATCCCAGCTGACACACTGGTACTGGACACATGTTCTGTGGGCCAGGTCTATCCAGGACAGATAAGGAACCCAAAGCACAAGGAGATGAGGTGGAAGTGACACCCAAGGGGGACTCTGAGGCCTCCTGCCCGAACAAGACTTAGGATATCCCACAAGCACCCAGGTCCTTTGGAAGTCTGCTCTCCCTCACCCTCCAATTTTACACATTGGGACTGAGGACCAAAGGATAAGGGGCTTTCCCAAAGCTATCCAGGGAGTAGAGCCCCCAGCCCTACCAGGACCCAGCGGCTCCAGCTGTGGCCCCTCCCCTGGGTTGCCCTGTCCTGTTGCTGCCCCCAGGAAGCCTTTGAACTGCTTTGTCTGGAGCCACTGGACACGTGCCCTCCAGAGACACAAGCAAAGCACTAACAGGATTTGTGGCTCTGCCATTTCTGTGCTTTTCTGAGAATGAAGAGGAATTAGCACAGACCCCAGCCCCCTACACCCCTCCACAGGCATTTTTCTATCTTGGTCACCCTTCCTCCAGACTAAGCTGCACACCCAGCAGTTAGGCAAGGGCTTTAGCTGGTTGGCAGCTCTCCTGTGAGTTCCCAGCCCTCTGTTCTATTACCAGGAGGTCTAGTCTGGCAAGGGCAGAGATAGCTGGGCTTTCCTGATGCTCTGTGGTTAAAATCACAAGTCCTAGGGCTAGCATTTGGTTCTCAGACCCTTCCCTACATCATCCAGCAGATTGCGAAGCTTTCTGTGAAGGCTGTCATCCATCAGGAGAGGTAGTTCCAGAGGTCATGGGTGCTGGAGAGTGTGAAGAACCCTCTGGGCACACTCCAAGATGGAAGGTACTTCGGAGAGTAACTGAGCCCGACATCTCATATAAGCAGACTCCTCATGGATAATGGCACTGGCTTTTCTTGGTCCCCTCACAAGAGGTATCCATTGTGCTATAACTGTCCCTGGGGTTCATCTGGGGCTACTGAGAAGTTCTAGGTTGTCACTATCTCAGGGGCTTTCTGGTTGGCTCCAACTGGCCCCTGTATCTGGATCACCACCTCAAGATAGGTTGGCACTCACACAGGTGAGGGGTCTGTGGCTTAACCTGTGAGGACTGACGGACCAGGACTCCACCACTCTTGCCTGAATGCCCTAGGACACAGCCTCAGTTTCCTCTCCTGTGCAGTAGACTCTAATAGTAAAGACACGTAGCACAATGTCCATTAAGAGCAAATAATATTCCGCTGTTGTCATATTTTGTTTTGTTTTTCGCATGTCAGGCAAGGCATTGAACCTAGTGAGTGTCTCATGCTTGCCAGGCAAGCCTCTACTGCTGAGCCACACACCCCCAAACAAAAACATACTTCATTTAAAAACAAAATAGAATTCGACTATGAGAAGGAAACACTCAAAAAAACTCAGTTAATTCCTTCTGCATGGCAAAGGAAGGAGGTGACACACCCCATCCTGATGGGCCTCCAGCTTTAGGATCTCATGAAAAGGAGATGCTCCTTTGACAGTAGAGGGTGTGGCCCCTCCCCAGCTGGAGCAAGAGAGTATCAGGGTGTATCTGCATCTACTGCAGTCAGAAGTTGGTGATGTGGAATTCCCCTCTTTATGCTGTGAATATGTTTTATTACCACTGGCTAATAAAAAAAAGCTGCTTTGGCCTATGTCAGGGCAGAATAGAGGCGGGAAACTAAACTGAATGCAGGGAGAAAGAAGACAGAGTCGGGAGATACCATGTGGCTGCAAAAGGCACTAGAGAGACGGCTTGGTGGTTAAGAGCATGTGATGCACTTGCAGAGGACCTGAGCTCTATTCCCAACACCCATGTCAGGTGGCTCACAGCCACTGTAACTCCAGCACTTGGAGATTCAGTGCCCTCTTCTGTACTCCATGGGCACCTATACTCACATGCACGCACACACATAGGCACACACTTAAAAATAATAAAATAGCTGGGTGTGGTGGCACACATCTTTAATCCTAGCACTCAGGGCACAGAGGCAGATGGATTTCTGTGAGTTCAAGGTTAGCCTGGTCTACACAGTAAGACTCTGTTTCAAAAAAAAAGGAAAGTTACTGAGGAAGGAAAAAAGGCTGTATATAAATGATATACAAAGTCAGGCAGTGGTGGTACACGCCTTTAATCCCAGCACTCGGGAGGCAGAGGCAGGCAGATCTCTGTGAGTTCGGGACCAGCCTGGTCTACAAAAGCTAGTTCCAGGACAGGCTTCAAAGTTACAGAGAAACCCAGTCTCGAAAAAAACAATAAACAAACAAATAAATAAATGATATGTCATATTCATGGATTAGAGATCTCAATGTGAGACTTTGGGTTTCCAAAACTGATTCTATACAATCCCATTGAAAATCCCTATACGATTTTTTGATGGAAGTTGACAATTTATTTGTAGAAATGCAAGTAAATTACCTAGAACAGTCAAAGCAATTTTTGAAAGAAAAATGAAATTGAATAATTTACCTGATTTTAAGTGTGTCTACGAAAACTAAGACAAAGTGGTTTGATGTTAGTTTAAAATAAATAAGTGGAGGCTAGAAAGGCGGCTCAGTGGTTAAGAGCACACTGCTCTTGCAGAGGACCTGAGTTTAGTTTCCAGCACATACACCAGTGTGTATGTACAAACTCACACACATGTGCGTGAACACACACAGCTTTTAAATGAAACAAGTGAAAGATGTTGTGTATATTTTAGAACCCTGAAATAAGACCTCATGACAATTGACACAGGAGCCTAGACAATGCAGTAGAAAACTTGTTACAAAAAGTCTCTCAAGAGTTGTATCCACTAGATACCATATAAAAAATTAAACATCAACCCCAACATCAAACACAGGTGTTAACTTGAACTAGATCACAGAGAACTAAAGGGAGTTAACTCAATTAACTAAACTAAATTTAAAAAACATTAAAAGGCCCCTGAAAAAAATTGATGAAATCTTTGGAAACTTATGGTAACATTGGCACGCAAAAATCTTAAATTCTTTTTTAAAGGTAAATTGGACTTTACCAAAATTAAAAGCCTTCATTCTGCAAAGCTGTCATTCAAAATAGAAAATCCAAGACACATATTGCTAGACCATATGTGCAAGGCATAGATCACAAAGGTGTGTGTGTGTGTGTGTGTGTGTGTGTGTGTGTGTGTGTGTGTGTGTGTGTGTGTGTAAAGAGAAGCATTCAGGTTGTCACAGTGAGGTAGGAGAGAGAAGGTAGCTTTGGAGGCCCTGGCGATCCAAACCCGCTCCTGCCATGCACTAGCTGCATGACTTCAGTCCCTCAACCCACTACTTCCTCAGCAATAAGAGGGGGAGAAGAGAAGAGCTGTTACAGGGGGTACAACAGCTTCACCTCCATGAGCAGCAGGCTCCATGTGGGAGAGCGGGGACTCAGTGGCTACCCACACTGCAGGTCCTTATGTTCACGATGTCCATCCATGGCAAGTGTGAGCCCTGTGTGTGTCCACGACATGCATACCTAAGTGTGGGCATGCGCTCACAGTGTACCTGCCCATAGTGTGGTGTCCATTTTGTGGGCACCATTGGAATACATATGAGGTGAAAACAGGGTCAATGATAAGCAGCCAGACAGAGGGACGGGTTGACTCCACATCACACCCAGGAGGGAAACGATGTGTATCGGATCTCAAACCTCAGAGGATATAGTGACTGCAGAAAGAGATGTTAGACTGGAACATCTGGGGCAGAAATAGTAAATACCCAGAGCTTAGAATGTTGTGGAAGGAGTTCCTTGGTGGTGAAGGAGCCTTATGTCAAAGCCACTTCGGGCCTAGGTTTCTAACTCAGTTGTAAAATGCATGCCTAGACATGCATGAGACCCCGAGTTCAATTTCTAATATCGCACAGTCTAGGCGTGGTGGCACATGCCTGTAATCCCAGCAGCCAGGAGGTGGGTGTAAGAGAATGTGGAGGACTTTACACAGTGAGTTCAAAGCCAGGTTGAACTCTTGAGACAGGTTCAAAACACTGTCTCAGAAACAGAAAAAGAGAAGTGTGATACACATCCTTACCCTCCTGGATGTGACTGTGGAGCTACCCTGTCCCTCTATCTGGCTGCTTATCCCAGGCCTGGTGTCTGCAGGCCCTTGATGTCCCCTGAGCCCTGGCTCCATATTTTACCCCACAGTATCTGAAACCCTCAGCACAAGGGCATATAAAAGATGGTCCTGGCCTTGCCGGATACAACGAGCAAAGAGCTTTCTCCTGGTCCCCACATCCACAGCTTAGCATTTTACTGCATTCTCCTTCAAGCCCCCAAATAAAAACGTAAGATCTATTGCACTGGGTGTGTTCAATTGGAGGAGACTTTGAGCTTTGCCCTGTTGGGAGGGGTTACCCTCTTCAGGGGAGGAGCCTGCTCCAAGGAAACCACACGTTTCCTCTAAGGAAAGGGAGCTTCTCAGAAAGATGTCCCTTGTCCTTAACTAAAGCTCACTTGACTTCTACAGTGTGGCCCCATGACATGACAAGAAGACAGTCCCCGGGGTCCTGCAGATCTCGTATCAAATTCCAGGCCTAGCACTGACCCTTCAGTCCAGTCCCTGAAGCTTAAATAATCCAAGTTCTCATTTGTGTCACGCCCCTTCTTCCAGGTAAGTTCTGAGGCTCTGAGGAAACAGGATGGCAAGCCAGTGCTGACACACTTCCCTCTGGCTGGTACAAAAGGGAGCAGTTACTGCTCCCCTACCCCCTCAGGGTAGCTTTGGGCAACAAGCCAGAGCCTCCAAGACCTCCATATCCTCAAGGATCAGCAGGGCAAAACTCTAGTCAGTATCAGGACCCTTGAACTGTATGGGAGACACCCTCATGCCTGTCCCTTCCTTGTGAGTGCCCTGCTTGGTGCCACTATGGTGCCCCTGGTTAAAGCTCTTTGCTCGCACTGGCTTTTGCTATGGGGGATGTTTTATAGTTCTGTTAGTGCTGGGCTCAAAGCACATGGAGGAACCAAGTGTCGAAGCATTCTTTGTGCAAAAGAGCCCCCATGGCAAGACAAGGCCAGGCTGGCTTAGGCCTGAGACAGTGAGCTGAACTGCCACCCACAGATGCCATGCCCATCCAGAACCTGAAGCAGGCAAACATATTGCCTTCAGTGTACCATGGGGCCCTACATTTGGGGGCTCACAAAGACAGTCAACTATATTCCAAGACTGTGTGGGTCAGGAGTCACACAGGCCTCCAGCTAATATGGTGTTCTGGATGCATATTCATGGGTATTCAGATAGCAGCAAGCTGCTCTGGACAGTTGACCGTGGCTTTCTTTACAGCATGATCAGACAGCCCAACTCAATGGGTACCATCCTCTGGCACAGCCTGGTCAGTACCTTCTCAGGGAAAGTAGGGAAAGTGGACTTCTGAGGTCCCAGCTCGGAGCTCAAAGAATGTCTTGAAAGGCTCAGGCAGGGAGCTTCAAGGCTTCCTCTCACCTAGCCTTGGAAGTCAGGTGACTTCATTTCTATTGTAGCTTATTGGTTCAGCAAGCTGCAGAGCCACTCAGAATTAATGAAAAAGTTTAGACCCCCAACTCCAAAGCAGAGGAATGTCTGTGAAAGGGCTCTGTGCAAGGCCATTTCTTCATTAGCTGTACAGGTGAACCAAAAGAAAGGTGTTTTAACTTATTACTATCAAAATCATCCTTTTCTTTAGCAGTATCCCTACCATCATTGGTACCATTAGCATCACTATCACAGTACCATCTACACCTAAGTAGTATCACCACCACTATTGTCAAAACCCTCAACACCATCAAACACCATCATTGTCTGCATCATTAGCACCATCACTATTAGCATTCTCAAAGCTATCAGCATCACTATCACATTACCATCCATACGTCAGCAGTACTACCACCGCCATGGTGCCAGCATCATCACCATCAGCATCATCAGCAACATCTGTGTCATCAACATTAGCATCCTCACTGTTATCAACATCAGTATTACATTACACCCACGTCTCATCAGTTCCAGCAATTACCATTCACACTGTCAGCAGCACCACCAAGATCAACATCAGTATTAAATCACTAGCTACTTCTAAGCATTACCTAATCACCATCAGCATCTTCACCACTACCACCACCAGCATCCTCTTCTTTAGCATCAGTATCACCATCATTATCATCATCACCAGTATCACCAACAAAATCAGCAGCAGCACTGATACCATCAATATCCATAACCATCACTCACCATCATCACCACCAGCACTATCCAAACCATTACCATCATAATTATCATAGCCATTAACACCATCATTATCATTGTCATCACCACTAACACTACCATAATCATCACCATCAGCTCCATCATATCATCACCATCAATATCATGACCACCAACAAAGAACACAATCAGCATCGATAATAATACCACCAAAACACAACCATCATCATCGCCATTATTTCCGCCATCGGCAATGGCAATAACACTCCCGTCGCTATTGTGGTGGCCATTCTCCTTGTGCAATACCAGCCAGTTTTTTGTACTCTGGGATCATGAAAATAGAGGCACAAAGTTGCTGTATTTTGTACACACTGCTGCCCTAGGAGGAGCTCCTGGCTGCAGGTTGGTCTATCCCATGTGCTTCCTCAGTGCTTTTTCTTCATGTGCCTGCTCCTCTGGTCTCCTCAGAGGCTCCCACCCGGGTTAGCCTATGAATCATAATAGACTGACTTATCATGGGCACAAGGTCATTATCTCCAAACAAAAGTCAGAGGAGTCAGGCACTGAGAGGGGCAGGCTGGAGTCTCTGGAGGCCCAGCCTCTCCCCTCCCAGTGTCCTCTCTGCTGAGCAGCTGATAGAGCACACAAAGTGGGAGGCAGGGGATGCAGAGCAGACATTGTTAGTGCAGTCTACACTAATCACATTAATTGGATAATTGCCACTCCATGGTGTTTGGTGTTAACACAACCTTGAACTTGGCTTTCCTTCAGAAGCTTTTCTCCAAGCCTCTAGAGGAGGCAGCTCTGATTGGTAAAAAGAGCTTCCTGCTCCCCAACCCAGGGGCCCCAAAGTCTCCTTTTCTAACTGAGGGACATGTAGTAGCAGAGAAAGGCTAAATGACCCTCCCAGGTCACCAAATGACCCGTGGATGAGGTGACATAGGAGCCAGGTGACTGCCCACTGCCTTAGGCTCTGACAAGTAAATCACCCCAAAGAGACCAATGTGATTTCATTTCTATTCTATCTACAGGAGGGGGAAAAAAATCAATGTTTGCTAAATGAAAAGGAAAAAGATCGGCAGGAGGAAAATACATTTTCAACTCTTAATAGGATATCATCGACAGTGACGAGTCAGAAGTGGAGTGACAAAGCCGATTGGCTGGGCTGGGGGCAGGGGGTGACTTGACAGTAAGGGGAGGGACATGATCTCATGGGCTAGGGACAATGAGGAGAAAGCTTAGGCTGAAGCCAGCAGGCACCCCTGCCTAGCTGGGGTGGCCAACACCTCCAGGCCGGTCCCAAATGGCTGTTCCCAGTGAACAGAAGAGGGACCAGAGGGGCTGGAGAGACGGTGCAGTGGTTAAGTTATGGTGTGTGTACTTGTTCATGCAGAAGACCCAGGTTCAATTCCCAGCACCCATGTGGTGGCTCACAACTGCCCATAATTCCAGTTCCAAGGGATCCAACATCTTCTGGCCTCCAGGGCACACCACATTCATGTGGTGCACAGCCATGCATACACACAAAACATCCACACACAAAACAATAAATAAAAAAGAAGGGGAAATCCATGAAAAGATAGAAGAAAGCAGTAAAGACCTAGGTTCCCTGGTAAAAGGAGGTATGACTCCAGGCTGTGCACCTTCCTGTGCTCTCAGTATATTTCCAAGGACAACCTCAGTGGACATGTATGTGGGGGTTGTTCTCCCTTCCCCAGGTGACCAAAGCAGACTTCTTCCTGCCCTGCAGCCATAGGTGAGTCGTGGCTGATAAGTGTCTACTTCAATTTCAGATCCCTTTTTCCTTCCAGAAAAGGTCCTGACTTTTGGGGTCGGGGTGTGACAAGAGAGGAATCGAGTCTGGACTAGGAAGTCAGAAGAGGCCTTCAGAGGGAGGAGGCACCATGAACCTCTGGTGGGCCAAGGAAAGAGGAGGAGAGGTTGCCCTTGAAGAGAGCCACAGATATGAAGGGTGGGAGTCAAGAGAGTCTAGGAAGACAAAGGATTAATGCTTTCTTCAGGCTCATTCTGAGGCAGGAGGGAAGCAGGGACTGAGGGTTTCTGTGTGGACTTGACTGGGACAATGATACATGACTTTCTCAACACATGGCTCACACCCTGCTCACACCCTCGACTCCTCACCAAATCTGATGTTCTTACCCTCACACACCTCTGGATCACAATCACAAGAAATCATCTTACCATCCTTGACCCTGACATCAGAACATCTAACTTTTCCTTGTTGACTTCATTGAGAGTGTAAGAGTGTATGTGTATGTGTGTGTGTGTGTGTGTGTGTGTGTGTGTGTGTGTGTGTGTGTGTGTGTTCAGGTGTGCATGTGTACGTTTGAGCGCATGTGCACATGGAGATCAACCTCAGGTGTCAGTCCTCGACACCCTCCACTTTATTTTTTGAGGCAGGGTCTCTCACTGGAACCTGGGACTCGTACACTGGGCCTGGCTGGGCAGCAGACCCCAGGGATCTGCTTTATCTTCCCGTTCCAGCACTGAACTACTGACCCATCAGCACTCTGCTTTTTCATAGGGATGCTGGGAACATAGCTTGGGAACACTTCACCAACTGAGACACCCCCCACCCCCAGCCTGCTGGCCTCATCTTGATTTCTCCATTTTGATCCAGCTTCTTTTTCTTTCCAGGTTTGTTGTTTGTTTCATCTTGACTCCAGGTGCTCAAGAAGCAACATTTCTTGGTGACCTGAGAGGATTCTACTGTCTCCCAACCAGCTACCACTCTGTTTAGAAGAGCCCAGGCCCTTTGAGGTGATACACTCTCCTTGACCTCGTGTGGTTGTCCCCTTGCAGAGATAGAACTCAAGAGAACAGGTGGGGGAGGCTGAGCCTCGAAGAGGCCTCTGACACCTGTGAGGGGAAAACCTGACCCAGGTGAAGGAAGCAGGTTGTCCAGGGCCAGAGTAACCCTGAGGCAGGCAACAGATGCCCAAATATCTCAAGCCTATTTCCATCTTTCCCACCAAAACACCTTTATAAGCTGTAAAGCAGTGTTTTTCATCCTGTGGGTAGTGACCCCTTGGGGGGGTGGGTCAAATGATCTTATCAAAGGGGTTACTAAGAGCATCAAAAACCATAGATATTTACATCACAATTCCTAACAGCAAAATTATTAAATAGCAATGAAATTAATTTTATGGTTGGGATCCACAACCTGAGGAACTGTATTAAAGGGTCACAGTGTTAGAAGGTTGAGAACCACTGCTGTAAAATGTTGTGCATGGACACGCTCAGGGTTGTCAGCATGCTATGACCTTAAAGATGAGCCCTAAAAGAGGGACAGCCGGCCACAGCGATTGCAGAGTAGAAGTGAGGAAATTAGCCCTTGAACACACTTCGCTAACTTCTGATACTGGAGGGCACAGAACTGTCAACTACTCCCTCAGGTTCCAGCCTCTGAAGACCCTGAGCCCTGAAGAAGTCAGGAGACAGACTCCTCAGGAGCCAGGGATATCTACAGTCGTCACCCCACAGCCTTTATGACCGTGGACTGCTCACCTCGGAGCGCCTTCTGCACAGTTCACTCTCATTGTGTCCCATGTGAGCCATGCACAAGGGCTTTTCCGCCACCAGCGTTCAGGTTTGTCAGCCTTCTGGCCCACTAAGCATACAGTATTAGGCAGCTTTAAAAACATTTCCTCTGGCACCGGGATGCTCCTGAGTTCAGCGCAGCGTGGGTAATCATGGCGAATTACCATCAATCTATCCCAAAGTTCTAGAAACCACAGTCTCAAGGGCTTGAAGGGCGGCGCACATCAACTCTGAAAAGTCTGGCTTTCGGTGTCAACGTCAAGAGTTTCTGCCTGCGAAACTGCAAATGCCTGGTCGTCCCTAGCACAGTTTACATCGATAATGTTCCCCCAAAGACTCAAGGGTTGAAAGTTTGGTACTGAGTGCAGCAATGTTCAGAGGTGACTGGATGCTCTGACTTCATCCATAGATGGGTTCCTAATTGAAAGGACCAATGGGAAACTGGGGGAAGAGGGGCCTAGCTGGGGGAAGTGGCTCACTGGGTGCATGCCTTTGATGAACAGGTCCAGGGCTACTGCTCTCTCTCTTTCAGCATTTGCTCCAGAGAACAGGGGTGTCATGGTATGAGGACACTGGAGTTCCATGGGGAGGTGACAGCATGGAGGAGCAGAGGTCTCTCTCCATAGCCCACTCCAGCCACCCAGCCATGTGAGTGAGCCCTGAAATGAGAGGGCCTTCCATCTGTCAAGCCGAGGGAATCCAGCTGGCATCTTACTGACTATTCCTTGGTGGCTACATTAGACCTGTGCAGTCACACTGTCCCCAGACTCTTGACCCACAGAGACTTGGAAAGAATGAAGAGCCCCTGCTGTTGGAGGCACTGCATGGAAAGGGATTATTTCTATATGATAATTGATAGCTGCCATAAGGCTTAACGGTATAGCTTGAGACCAAGGGTTAACATCCAGATTCTGCATATTAAGGCAAACCCATTAGAAACACATCCCAACTTGGGGCTGCCCATGAAGCTTCTGCAGTACAATCCCTGACAATAAGCTCAACTAAATGTGAGGAATTTCCAACTCTCCACAGGAGTTGAGACAGTCGCTCCTTTATGAGGACCCATTCTTGAGAGAACTAGTTTAGACCCAAAGGCCTCTTCCACCCAGTGAGCTATCATCCATTCCTTCTGAGGCTGGAACCCCAAGGATCTGAAATCAGCTTTCCCTTGAGCCCACTTCCTAATGGTCCCACCGTCTCTTAAAAGCCTTACGCTAAGGACCACACATCCAACATACAAGCCTTTGGGTGGGGAACATCCAAACCACATCACCCTTCCTTCACTTCTCTGTTCTGTTCAGGCCCTGGCATTGCGTGATGTCACCCCATGTGGGTGGACACTGGTTTATTTATTAAACAGTGGCTTATCCATTCAAATGTCTCATCCAGAAATGATGTTTTACTGGGTAACTGGACAACCCAGCTGAACAGACACATAAAAATGGTCGCGGCATCCCACTTATGACATTTTAAAGAAATGGAGATAACACACACACACACACACACACACAATAGAGTCCATCATTCAAAGTGCAACTTGGGGCAGGGGTGTCCGGAATATTCACAGAATTGTGCGACCATCTTCGCTACCGAATTCAAGAACAGCTTTACCACCCCCAAAAAAGGAGCCCCCTATATTTTGCCACTGCTCCCATTTTACTGGTTCCCCGGGCTCTGAGAACTGTTACTCCGCTCTGTGGATCTGCTTGCACTGAATGCTTCCTCAGAACAAAGAGTCATTCTGCACAGGCTTGAAGTCTGTGTCCTTTTTACGGCTGAACACCACTCGCCAAGCCACATGTTGGCCATTGGTTGTTGTTACCAGAGGTGTCCCGCCCCCAGGGCTAGAGAAGCTGCAGAACCATCATCCAGTCAAGATATTATGGACGTAAATTTCTATTTCAATCGAGTTTAATCTGAGAGCTGTGGCTCAGGAGGGGGGGTGCGCCCTGTGGGCGTTTAAAGGCTCAGGCTTATTGAGTAAGACAGAATGGGTTCAGAGGCTTGAGTCTGTTTCTTGATGTTAAATACCCCTGTTAGCTTGGGATGGAGTGACACCAAGAGGTCAGGGGTCAGGAAGGGCCCTTGCCAAGACAAAGCTTCTCTTGACCCCAGCACTTGACCCAGTCACTGAGCCCCAGAGCCCCAGGGACCAGGCAGGGTACGTCCCTGCTCCTGCTAGGCAGAAGCTCAGGGGTGTGATTCAGGCTCCAACTTTTCCCAGTGGACATGACTGCTCCCGGGTCTGTGTGCAATACGAGGGAGATTCAGCTTTGTGTCTCCAACACAGATATGAACAAAGGGCCCATAAGGAGTCTGATACAAGCCAGCCAAGTACGGGGTGCTGGGGACTGAACCCAAGCACTTGTGCATGCTGCTAATCTCAGCCCCAAGTGATATGATGAAGGAGGAGGAACGAGAGCCTCACTGGGTGCATTCCACCCAGGTGGGGGTTGGGCGGGTGTCATCTCTGTCCTACCTACACACACACACACACACACACACACACACACACACACAGACACACACACAAAGGCTGGGCATGCACAGGATGGGCCCCTCCCTCCACAAATAGCCTTCTGCTGGAGCAGGAAGAAGCAGAAAACAGGGAGTTGGAATAACTGGAGAACCATAGGCCAGGTCCTGGGGAAGGAGTACCCAGGAGACCAGTCAGCAGGCACCCTGCCATCAGTCCTTATGGACCTTATCCACTCGGCTCTGCAAAGCACGGCAGAGCTCCAAAACAGGGCTGGGTAGAGGCAAGGCCTTTCCCATCCCAGCCTAGGCCATCTATCTTGGTCTGTTCCTATTAAAATACATAATAAAAGGAAGAAAAGGCTGGGCCAGAGGGTGAAGGGGAGAAAAATGATGTGGCTTCTAGGCCTTTGTTTGTCCCTTCCCCCCAAGACCTCGTGTAGCGAGGAGAGGAGGAGAGAAGGGGCCCTAAGCTGCTGCAATCTGGGCAGGGAGGTGGAGCTCTGGCCTGACCCTGTGGGGAAAAGAAGCTGGGAGGGAGGTCAGGCTGCTTCTGCCTGGGCCAGCCCCACCAGCAGCAGCCTCGTACACATAGCTGCCTGGATCCCCAGATGAGGACATGCTCCGTCCCTCCACAGAAGCAGCTGTGTAGCCTCAAGCCAGCCACTCCGAAGACCCAGGGCTCTGACAGCCTCGGTAGGGCATGGAAACTACACACTGGTTTGATTTAAAAAAAAAAAAAAAAAGGGTTCTGTAAAAAACGCTCCTGCCCCAGGGACGACATTCCAGCTCCCACTGTGGGTCATGAAGAGCCTATGGGTGACATTCACCCACCTGCACATCCTGCCACAGGGTTAGCTCCAGGAGGTGGCTGTCTAACTGAAGGAAGTAGGGCGGACCTTTGAAAGTCCTCCACAGTTCACTTCTTACCTACTGTGAAGTGAGCATGCTGCAGGCCCAACCCACTAAGTTGCTGTGTCATGCCTTCTAGGCCATGGAGGATGAACACCCTCTGAAACCAAAACAAAGCAAGCCGCCTTTAAGTTCTTCGGTCAGAGATGACAAAAGTAACCAACAGCCCTAAAGATGAGGGTGTCCGAGACACCCATGGCACTGCCCACGATGCCCAGGAGTTGCAACACGTGACCTGTGAGAAAGTCAAGTCCCCTGACAGACCCAGGTACCCCCCCCAGCCCTTGATTGTAATGACTATTTCTTCTGGGCACCTCAAAATCATCGTTATATCTCCAAGTGAGACACCCAAGTCACAAACCTAAGATTCCAGGCTGTGACATTATTTAGCACAGGGATTATTGTAGGCATAATCGATTGAGATGAGATGATAATGGCTAAGCTGGGTGGACTCAGACTGGAGAGACTGCTCCCTGAATAAGGCACTTGCCATGCAAGCATGAACATCAGAGTCCAGAGTTCGGATACCTAGCACCCATTAGAAGCCAGGCATTAACAGGCGCAGACATTAGGGCATGCCTGGAACAAGCTAGCAGGCTAGATTAGTCAGAATTAGTAAACCCCAGCTTCAGCAAGAGACTGTGCCTCAATAAATAAAATGGAGAGGAACTGTCAACTTCAGGCCCCCACACACATGTGCACACACAACCACCCCCACATATGCAGCACACATACATACACATTTTTAAAAGTGAGTGGATTCCCAATCCAGAATGACCAGTGTTCTTATAAGAAGAATGTGTGTGAAGAGAGAAAGGGAAAAGGAGGACATGCACACAAAGAGTTAGAGGCTGGAGAGAGGCAATCATAAACCAACAGTCCAACCCCACCGGAAGCTGGGAGGAATAGGAAAAGCCCTCCTTCAGTGTCTAACACAGAGCGCCCTGTGCTACCTGGCTTCTGACCTGCCTTCTGGCCTCTGAAACTGGGAGATGGGATGTTTCTGCTGTTTTGTTGGTGGTTATGTTATGTGTCTGCGTGTATGCATGTATGTTCAGGTATGAGTGTGTGTGTGCACGTGTGCACACACATGCTTGCGAGAGAGAGAAACAAAGAGAGAGAGAGAATCATGTACAGTGTGGTGGTTTAAAACGTGTCTATCCAGCAAGCATTAGGGATCCTCCTGTCTCTGCCTGTTGGGTGCCAGGATTACAAGCATACAGCACTATGCCTGGCTCTCTTACATAGGCTCCAAGGTTTGAACTCTGGTCTTCACGTCTGCTCTGCAAGGACCTTACTGATTGACCCATCTCCTCAGCCCTGTATCTGCTGTTTTAAGATGCCTGGCTTTTGGACTTTGTTGACAACATGAGAAACCCACGTACCCAGAACCTAGATCCCTGAGGATCCCAGGGCCTCCAAGCCTGGCTCTGGCAGGTCAGGGTTTGCTCACCCTGAGCTACTCTGTAGAGACCAGAGGGGTTGAGGTACACAGGCACACTGGGATCCTCACTCAGGAGGAGGAAAGGTGACCCTGACTCATCCCCATGCACCCGAGTATGTCAGTGGTAAAAGGTTTTCACGTAGCAGGATGGGTTATGGCTCAGTGCAAGAGTGACCCACTGGAGCTCGCAAATAATGCACAAGTTGACAGTCCCACGCATGCGCTTGCCAGCCTTTGTGTAGTCAGAGAGCGTGGGGTTGGTGGCTAGGTGGGTACTGTAAGACCTTCCATCTGCCTCTTCTCCAGGAAAAGCCAGCTTTCACTTGCTGGTTCAGGACTATAGGCTGCCAACAGTCTCAACCTCTGGGTAGGACCAGCTAGGGAGCAGGAGGCAGAGACAAAGATTTGAGAGGATGAGTCCCCCCTTCCATAAAGCAACTGTCTAACTAGCACTATGTCAAGTTTGTTGGCCCTCCTGTTCTGAAGATACAACCACACAATTTGGAGATCAAGGCTTGCTACAGCATAAAGGCCACAGTGACAACCCACACTGCCTCATAAGGCACCGACGGAGCCCCTTCTCTATTCTGTCGGCTGTGTCTGCAAAGCGTTTGCTCTGACTTGGAGTTGGCATGGTTTGTAGCTGTGCACACCAAAGCTGACCGTCTCAGCTGCACCCATCTGGGAAGGTCAGGTCCTCAGGGATCAGGTGTCTGTGAAAACTATCCCTGAGAATCATCTAGAAATTCCATGTTTAGCAGGGTAGGGTAACTGAGGTTGACCCAAGTTTGTTATCAATACCACGTATCGAATAAACCCCTGTCCCTCCTACCTCACCTCTGAGGGGTCAGGGTTCTCTGTGGGGTCTGCTTGTCTACTCAGCTGATTCCCACCGTGAGCTCATGGGAATGAGCTCAAGCTGTGGCAACCCGTTCACTTTTGCAGAATCTACCAGGGGACAGCCCTGGCTGCCTTTCATGTTTGTGATGGTGTCACAGTCCTGGGACCAGGTCTGGGAAGAAGTCACCAGAGCAATTAGAATATCAATAGAGAGACGTCAGTGCCAGGCCTTACCTGTCACCTGTGCCCATCAGTTCAGGTGAGATCCAAGGCACACAGCGGTCATCCGGGCCCCGTAAGGCATGTGTCTGCGTCAGTATACTTCCAATTCCCAGCCCACATCCCTTGTTAGCGGGGCCTTGGCCAGGAGTCCATACCTATCACCTTAGCATCTGCTAAATTGGGAGTCAGCTCACTGGGCCGGGAAAACCAGCAAGGAATCTGAGCTTCCACTGGATCCTAGGTAGAGATGGCCTCTGCCCCTGTTAAAAATAAGACGATAGTAACAAATTCAAGAGAATCGTGAAAATGGAAGAGTTTTGAATATACAGCTAACTCTGCAGAGCGGGACGCCAACATAGAGAAAAGGCACAGACGGTCGGGGTGCTAATTTGGTGCAAGATAAATGTTTATTTTTGTTTTGTTTAACTTTTGTTTTTAGACATATTTATTGTATATGCATGAATGTTTTGCCTGTGTGTGCTTATATGTACTACACGTGTGGCTGGTTCCTTTGGAGGTCTGTTCCCCCGGAACTGGAATTACAGGGCAGTATGAGCCACCATGTGGGTGCTGTGCAAAAGCAGCAAATGCTCTTAACCACTGAGCCATCTCTCCAAGCCAAGACAGATTTTAAATTCCTCGCATCTTGAGAAATCCCTGTTCTCGCTTCCCATAGGCCAGGACTTGTCCCCCTTCCCAAATTCCCTATTTCGTTATCCAAGGACACAGAGTCTTATCTAATGAATAAATTGGGTCTTGAGATTGCTGGGGTTTTTCTGCTTGTGGGCTCAGTCACATGGCAAACTGCCTATACCTTTCCAGCTCTCAAGAGTTCTGAGACAAACAGAGGCCAGCTGCCAGCTAGGGGAGAGTGGGGCCTGGCGCCTTCGGCTTCTCTGTAACTCTGGCACACTGCAAGTACACCTCATATTGAAAAATGGACAGTCTACATTTTACAGCTTCTGCCAGGAATAGCACCCACACCCCACACCCAGGCCGCAGGATAACATGTAGACACTATCAAGAAAAGAGCCTTCCAGGACTGGGGCCATGGCTGGGTGGTGGGCGAAATGCTTACTGGGCAAGCCTGAGAGCTTAGCTTTAGATCCTTAGCACTGCATAAAAACCAGTATGGCAACATGCTTGTAAGCCCAGAACTGGGGGCGGAGATGAGTGGATCTCTGGGGTTTATTGGCCAGCCTGTCTTAGCTAATCAGTGAGCTCCAGGTTCAGTGAGAGACCCTGTCTCAAAAAATAAGATAGAGAGAGATTGAGAAAAACACCAACGTCAACCTCTGGCCCAACACACATGTTAACATAGACATATACATACACCACATGTGGACAAAAGAAAGGAAAACATCCCCTGCTCCCCTGCAACATCACCAAGGAAAGACTCCTCTATCCCCTCCCAGACTCCACCAAAGAACAGCCCTCTGTCCCCTCCCTGGCTTGCTTGTCTCCCAGCTGCAAAATTCCCAGGGCTTGCTGGAGTGCCAACAACTTCGCTTGCTTGCTCGTTTGAAATGGAAATTCCCCTCCTCTTACTCTTATTGTCCCTCATCTTTTTCTCTCTAGAAGCAGGATGTGGACTTGATGGCAGTTCACAGTAGCTGGGGTGCAGAGGAACTCGCACAGCTGTTCCCACTTGGGATCTGGGTCGGAACAGAGTATGGGCTTCAATCTGAACCCGAGCGGAGATGGGAGATGAGCCAGCCAGCAGAGCCCAAGTCGGGGCTCTCTGTCAGACAGCTGTGCAAAGTCTGGGTCCCAAGAACCTCTACCCCTTCCTATGACCTTGGAGGCCACTAGATTCTCTGTGCCTTTGCCCTGTGCACCCCTACCCAGGAGTGGAACACAGGTACTGTGTTCGGGGTCTACAGTACCCTGGCCGGGAGTGCCCCAGTCTTCTAATCCTAACTCGATTATTTCTGCTCCAGAAACAACACTGACCAGTGCTCATAGGACGACTGGCAACAGGGCTTGTGTGCTCCAGGCTGAGCAAGGCCTGGAGTTACACAGCTTTGAACTACTTCCTTGGCCTGCTCTCTAGCTGGCTATGTCACCCCCTGAGCTAGATGACATGGTGACGATAACCAAAGTGACCTTCAAGATGGTCCACCACAGGAGTCCCCACCCTCCCAAGAGGACAAGGCTGCCTTGGTTAGATGTGACAGAAGTGAATGGAGTAGCCATTAGCACCCCATTGGAGCCATGACCCCTGAGCTCAACTCCAGGGTCTATGCAGCATCACTTGTGGTGGTCAGGCCACAAGCAAACCTTCCCAAGACAGAGCAGGTATCACTCATAGTGACATCCAGAGGTCAGTAGAGACTTGGCATGTCTGCATTGGGGCCCACATGTGAGCAGGCCTTGTATACATAGCCTTGCACACAGACATGGGCCTATAAGCACAATATGCAAGCATGTCCCCCCCAAGCAGATCACAGACTCTCATAAACATGTGCAAACACGTATGCATAAACATGCAGACCATGTAGTAGAATATGCATCCATCCCCCAGGGAAACTGAGGAATTCATTCTGACCTACAAAGAGTAAGACCACACAAGCAGATCAGATTTGTGCACAAGGCCTGGGGTGCCTGAACAGCAGGTTAAGGACCCTTTTTCTGTGAGTGAGGATAGATTCTGAGGAGACATAAATTGGCTCTGTAGACTACATGAAAGCTACAGGCAAAGTTGGCCTCATGAGTCCATGGGTGTTGGGGATAGAACAAAAGACCAGAGAAGATGGACCCACTCTCTCTGCCTGCCTGATGGAACAGGAATATGGTCTTCTTGGAGGCAATGGCTGCCCTGGGTCTAGGGTCTCCAGCTCCCAACTCAGCTGTACCTTAGAATCCCCTGGAAGCCAGAGAAGAACCTGAGACTCAGGAGCTCCATAGTCATGTGAGCCAGGTTATGCATAAAGTCCTATTGGCCCCGTCTCCCTGAAGAACCCAGGCCAAGATGCTACCCCAGCAAACAGCTCCCAAGCAACAACACTCTTCAGACAGTCACACAATGACCACACAGGCTTGGAGCACGGGGAACTCTACGTATAACTTTCTACTGCAGGGCTCAGCTCCCTCTGAACAAGCATGTGACATCACTCTGCCTTCTTCTAGGCCTTCAGATGGGTAGAAGCTCACTCAGCCAGCAGTAAAGGGTGGAAATGGGTCCCCTGTACAACTCCATCTGTTCCTGTCCCCCATTCTCCAAGTCTATGCCACACATGCAAAACCTCTAACCCAAGGAGCCTGAAACTTCCTGGGGGCCTGAGTGTGTAGGCACAGGACACAGAGTGCACCTCAAGACCTATACCAACTCACGTCTGTGGAGGGAAGGCTGTAACACAGGCCAGTGCGCCTACAAATCCATACATGAACCCCACATACACTCACCTTAGGGCTGAATCACAGTGTTGCCCTACCCCCACATAACAACTGTCCAACTCCTACCAGGAATGGGTAGAAGAAGAGACCCATCCGTTCCCTCCCTGTCCCCAAAGCAATGACATCGCCCTCTCCTTCCATTATCTGAGGCTGATGGATTGCCCCCTGTGATGATTCAGCAGTCCCTGGCCAGCCTATGAAATCACAGTCATCCTGCCAGGGCTGCAGGGTGGCCCCAGCACAGTCCATTAAACACTGGCAGCTGTGGCCACTCCCCAGCCTTTGACAGAGGGAGAAGGGGATGCCCAAAAAGACTCCACTGTAGATTCTGAGTCACTAGCCAGGACCAGGCAGGAGGACCAGGACCCTGTGTCGAAGCCATTCCAAGTCCTACATTCTCTATCACAGTGAAGGATCCAGGCAGAGAAGATCTGCCCAAGAGAGGGCCTAGCAAAGGTCAGGAGAGTCCATGGGCCTGACGCCACCTGGAATGAGGGTCACATCACTCACCAAGGACCCCAGCTCACGGGTCGTGTTATTGGAGGATAGGAAGCCACCACCACTCCTCCACCAGCTGTAGAGCCACACTAGATAGAGGAGGGGAGCAAAGAAAATCATTTCAAGACAGGCAGAGGTAGCACATTTCAGAAAAGAGCAGACAGGTTGGAGAGATGACTCAGTGATTAGAAGTACTGGCTGCTCTTCCAAAGGACCAGGGTTCGATTCCCATCATGCACATGACAGCTCACACCTGTCTGTCATTACAGTTCCGGAATATCTGATGCCTTCTTCTGACTTTCATGTGGTGCACAGATATGCGGGCAAACTAGCCATATACATAAGATAAAACAAATAAATCAGAAGAAGAGGAAGAAGGGGAAGAAGAGGAAGAAGAGGAAGAAGCAGCAGCTGGGCAGTGGTAGTGCACACCTTTAATCCCTGCACTGTGAGTTCAAGGCCAGATTGGTCTACAGAGTGAATTTCAGGACAGGCAAGGCTACACAGAGAAACCCTGTCTCGAGGAGGAAAAAAATAAAAGGGCAATCAGTATAAGAAAGAGAGAGGTGATTTTAGACCTTTCTTCTCTGACGGGTCTGCTGTGCTCTGGGGGTGGTGTGTGCAGGAGCCCACTGAACCCCACTTCCTGGTTTGCTCCATTCCACAGACCAAAAGGCCATCTGGGTTCCAAACTCCAGCCCCTTAGCCAGACACTATTGCTCCATGGCTGACCATGGCAGGAGGTGCACTGTTAGGGAAAGAAAGGTCTGTCTCTGGGAGGCTGGCCAAGGCCAGCTTGCTGCTCCTGAGTTTCCTAGGTCGGCCTGGACAGACCCATGTGACCACTGCCCCATTCTGATGAATCCATCCTCCTGTGGAGAGGCTCCTTTGTACCCCGACCTGGCAGAGGGAAGGGAACAGCTTGGGTCTTGCTCTGGGCAGGGGCAGGAGAGGTCTCTACTTTATAAATCCCCTGGGGTGAGCTCCCCCATCCCCTCTGCCTAAGCCCAGCCTATCTCTGGCAGCCAGGGCCTCGATCCCAGGTGTGAGACTGTCACCAAGATAAAAGAGACGTAATTAAATTCCAATCAGCTGAGTGATTTGTTATCATAATGTAATATTTCCCTCCAGCCCCTAACTCCCACAGATCAGTCTCCGTCAGGCCTTCCAGGTGGGGGGTCCCTGCCTGTTAGCCTGGGCCCAGCTGCTGGAGGAGCCCCTGGAGGTGATGTCCACCCGCTCGCTCCTCCCAGCCACACACACACACACACACACACACACACACACACACACACACACACACACGTGTCCCTCCCCCAGTGCCAGGCCCTGAAGGTGATAATGAAGTCATTTTTCTGAGGAACAGTCACCTGGAAAACAGCCTTGTCTGGCTAATCGAGCTGGGAAGGCAGGGCCCAAGGGAGAAAAGAGGAGGCAAAGAAGGGTGAGCACAGAGGGCAAGGTGAGCAAGGTAGGTGGGGGCAGGTGGTATAATGGGCTGCAAGCTTTCCCTGAGGCACAGGGGGTGACTTATGCGGGAACCTATGCCTCCCCTCTCCCTGGCCTGATGCTGCAGTGGCCAGCGGCACTGCTATGAGAAAAGAGCCTATAGAAGTGGGAGTGAAGTGCTATCTTTGGGGACTGTGAGAACCTAGGGAACCACCTTGGAAAGTCTCACTTGGGCCTCATGTGGCTCCTGACAGTATTTACTCCTAGATCCCACAAGGACCCTTGAGGAATAACTGCCTGCTGTCCTCACTTGGTAAGCGTCAAGACTGCGATCCAGACCACACTTGACTTTTATTTGTGGCCTCACAGAGTTCTGCCTGGTGCCACTGGACACCCCAGAGCACAAACACAAGGGACTATATAGTTTCTTAACATGGAGACCCCTGCAGAGAGTCTAAAACCCTCCCTCCGCCTCCTCCCCATCATTTACACCATCACTGGTCTAGCACTTTGGTTTCCTCTTGCCCTGATAGCTGGGGTCAGAAGCCATGGTATACTATCTGCACTCCTAGGCTGGTCATCTGCCTGGATCCTCAGTTTCCTCACCTATGAAGTGACTGTCACTGTCATAGGTTGTCTGAGGACAGAGGTCCTGGTGTGTCTGGTGCAAAGCTGGCTCTGCGCAGCATTCTCATTGACCGTGAGCAGCAGAGGTGGGAAGGAACGATCTGGAAGAAGCAGAGGTGGGAACAGCAGCTTGTTTACACCTTCCTGCTTCTGTGGCTTCTCCATTTGCTAAAACGGGTCTGTTGACTCTTCAGGGGTGGGAGGTGCAGGCTGTGTGTGGCCAGCTTGGCAGGCAAGGGTGGTGAGTGGGCAGCCCGAGGCAGCGAGCCCAGTCTCCCCTGTAGGCAAGCCTGCTCCAGGCCTTGTACTCACACATGCAGGGAGGAGCTGATGGCAGAGGGCACCACTGGGACCCATCCCAGACCTGAACTGTGCGGGTATGGCCTGCTGCCAACCCAAGCTCTCACTTCTCCGAGTCAGACTGTCTCTACATGGTGAGGCACACGGACAAAGAGCCTGGGACTCTTCCCAGACTCTGAGAGAAGGAGGTCCCAAGGGTTGTGGGAAGTTTCTAAAGTCACACAATTCCAAGGGCTAAGCACTGAGGCTCAGACACAGTATACTAGTCAGAGGGATCTTCTAGCTAACTAGGGGGCTTCTAGCTGGGCCAGGTCTAGCCCCAGCATGAGATCTACTGGTGATGGGTCATGGATGCTGGAGGCCACACTTCTGAAGAAACGGAGGGAAAATTCATATTCGGAGTCATGAAAGGCAGCAGAGACTGCTCATGAATTTCCTTCACCCACATGCTTTTTTTTTTTTTTAAGACAGGTTCTCATGTGCCCCCAGGCTGGCCTCAAACTCACTACATAGCCAAGGACAACTTTGAGTTGATCCTCCTGTCCTGCCTCCACCTCCTGCACGCTGTGATGACAAGCACAAGCCGCCGCTGTACCTGATTTATTTGGTGCTACGGATGGACGCCAGAGCTTCCTGTGTGTACGCTTCTCATGGAGTTACTTCCCCAGCCCCACAGGTGACATTTTTTAAAAGCAGTCAATAAAAGGCACAACGTGCAGGTGTTTAGGGTGTTGTTATCAGAGCTTCCTAGCCAGGGAGAGATCAGTATCTACAAGCATTTTACCTACTTCCGCCTTGAGAAGATTCTGAGATGGGGCTGGGATGTGCGCGAATGAGTGTGTACACACACACATGCACACGCACACACACACACCACATAAGGTCCAAGAACATGCAGACAGGTGCAAATTCTTAAAAGGACGGAAGCAGGTGGAACCTCAGGAGGATGGGGCTTCCCCAAGGGGTTATTAAGATCCAGTCACTAAACCGGGAGGTGGTGGTGCACGCCTTTAATCCCAGCACTTGGGAGGCAGAGGCAGGAGGATCTCTGTGGGTTCAAGGCCAGCCTGGTCTACAAGAGCTATTTCAGGACAGGCAAAAAGCAACACAGAGAAACCCTGTCTTGAAACCCCCCCCAAAAAAAAAGATCCAGTCACTGGACAGGCAACTGCTCAGAGGTGTGGGCCGTGACATGCCCTCCCCGAAACATATCTGAGAACCAATGAAGCTATGACACCCACCATAAGCTGGAGGGAGGATTCTGGGCTATGAATCTGTGGTCAGATCATCTCTCCATGAGCTGAGCCTTTGAAGGGCAAAAACAAACAGCCAGCCAGCCATACAGACCAGCATACCCAGAGCTGTGCCCCAGACCATTGAACCTGCTAGGAAACATGCAGTTCCAGACCTGTCTTGGCCACTAGCATAACCCAGGCAAATCCGAGTCCCTCTTCTGGTGCATATAACCCCAGCGTGAGGTCCAGGTGCAGGTGGACCCCTATACAAGCCTAGCGCTTCAAACCTGGCCCCTTGAGATCTATCCTTTCAGTAAAGCACATGCCAAGCACATGCCGCCACCAGCAGGTATGGAGGGAACCCTTGAGGGAGGTCAGGGAAACTTGGGTCTCCATTAGTAACAGTCGCGATAGTGATGGAGCGTGACGCTCATATGCCACCTGCAATCTATTGCTTTTGGCTTACTGGGAGAGTTGGGAACCAGTCCAGTCTAGGGGAGAATGGCCCTGGTTGATTAGTCATGTCTGCCACAGGTGCAGGAAAGGGCCCGACAGCTGGAGAACTGGCTTGCCGTGTAGAAGACTAACTATATCCCAACATTGCTTCTTCCTATGTGCTGGGGTGTGGGCCCAAAGCAGCCCTCCTCTCCCATTAGGAGTGTCTATATCACTCAGCCCGGTACCCCTAAGCCAGCCACACACCTGTTGGCCTGCCTCTGCGTCTGTCCACTTCATGTCTGGCCATCCATCTGTCCCTTCATCAGCTGGCTGGGTCATTTAGGAAGCTCTAGAAGAGATCTACAGGGCAAAGGTGCTAGAAGGCAACCAGCGGCCTCCAGGTGTGCCCTGCCCTTAGGGATATTCAAGTCTGTGGCTGAAAGCACCACCCTAGAGCTGGTGGGATGGGCTGAACCCGCAGGTGGTCCCAGATGACCAGTCAGGACTTGGTTCTCTGAGGATCCTGAGTCCTGTGTAGGAGCTTCAGCAGGGAAGAGTTTTCTTCCTGGAGGACACCCTTTTGGGGAGGACAGCAGAGAGGCAGAGTATATATAGAAGGTACACAGAACCAATGTGTGTGCAGAAGGGCCTTGGGGATGGTCTTGTGATAGAACTCTGGCCTCCAATCACCCTGGCCTAGGTCAAGCTCGCCTCCCTCCTGCCACCTCAGGGCCACTGCTAACTATCTCTAGGCCTCAACTTCCTCATCTGAGAAATAGGGAATCAATCATCCTCACCTTGTGGAAGCCAGAAGGCCCAGTGTGGGACACAAGCACTGGGCAAGAGGTCAGAGTCCCTGCCCTGAACAGACTCCCCGTAGTAAGAGGTTGAAACTGATCCCCTGGGAGGCTTCCAGCACCTCCGAGGAGTTATCCTGCCCGTTCCTGTCTACAGATGAACGAACGAGTCAGGAAAGGACTCAAAGGCTCACAAGAGGGAAGGAACTCGCTGGGGAGAGGGAAGAGGCAGCTTGTGCCAAGATGGTTGTAACAACCCAGTTCATGCTGCGAGGGACTGGAAAGCACCCAGGCGCCCAACAATAGCGTGTGGGGTGTGGGGAACCAGCGGCCACAGAGGCAGCTGCATGGACCCTGTGGGCACAAAGCGTTTGGCAGAATCTGCATCAGGGTGGAGTTGGCAGGATGGATGGAGGTGAAGGCACACTGTAGAGGGTCTGGGTGAGCACACACGGTGTGGGGGACAGTGCTTTGGCTGTCCTGTGCCCTTGGCCTCAGGATACCCTAAGACTTGCTGCCCTCCTTACAGTCTAGGGAAGGGACTTTAGTATCTGGTGGTTGAGGACCAACCCAGCCTGTCTTTACCGAAAGTGTCATTCTCCTGCCTTCTCCTTGCTATGCCTCAGTTTCCCCCGCTTCAAATTGGGTGGCCATAGCTCCTCGTAGCATGAGAATGGGAGTATGGCTCCTGGGTCTTCAAAAAGGGACAGCTGCTGCTACTTTGGATAGAACTTGCCAGAGAGGGGGCTCCTGTGGACCCACATAACGTCAGTACTTACCCCCCACTCACCCACACACAGAGATGCTCATAGTCACCTGACACTGAGTCTGCAGACCTATAGCATATTCCCTAGACCTCCATCAGCAGAGAAGCAGTGGATGAGAGGGAGGGGGTCCATGCTTCCCCAACCCCAGGACTGGTCAGAGCCCAGACCTCGACACCACAGGACCTGACTAACCCCATGAGGAATCCCCCAGCCGGGGCACAAGTCATTGCACAGAGTCAGGAGTCTAAAGATGCAGACAGGGTTGGGACTACAGCAGTCATGTGGTCAGGCTGAGGAATAGTGGGGTCTCTGCTCCAACCTTCCCCACTAGGGCTGCTGCAGTAGCCTTGGCCCTAGAGGAGCAGGCATGTGGGGGGAGCAGGAACTTTGGGAAGCCAAAGAAGAGCATCCAGAATTGTGAGGAGATCCATAGATCCTAGGGAACCCAGGCAAGAACTATGCACTTGGACCTCAGACCTAGCTGAGGCTCAACCCTAATGCGGGTCTTTCCTGGATCCCAGGCATGCTCAATACCAGTGCTTTACAAAGGCTAGTCTTGTTATCATTTTAGTTAGCTCATAGCTGTCGTTATCATTTTGATTTTTATATACATTCTATTTAGCGTGTGTGTGTGTGTGTGTGCATGTGCATGGGTGTGCAAGTGGAGGTGAGGGAGCAACTATTGGAGTCAGCTCCCTCCTCCCACTGTGTAGATCCAAGAGACTAAACTCAGTTCATCAGGCTTGGCAGCAGGTGTCTTTACTGGCCGAACCATCTCGCCAAACCTATCACCATCATTTTATAAATTAGAAATGGAGCGTCTACACAAAGGCCGATTCAGAATTCAAACATGGTCCCAGGCTGTTTATTATCTTTCAGTGAATCACTTTGTCCCTGCCTTCCAAGAGGGAAGGGTAGCTGCCCTCTCTGTGTGCCCCGCTGCCCTGCATTGGGATAGGACATCACACCCACTTGCCCATGATCCCTGTGTCCTGCTGCGGGCTTGGGTGGTGGGGACACAGCTGCTGTGTCTCTCCCTCTCTCCTCTGGCCTGGTGGCTGGACCTGGGGCGGCTCCTCTGGAAGCCACCGGAGAGCTGAGCACGTACCAGCTATTTTCTCAGATGAGTTATAATTTTCCTTCATTTCCCCTTCAAAACACGCTAATTAAACGGACATTGTTGAAACAGCCGATTGAGATTCAAAAGCGCATCCCTTTTCTAAAGCACGTCCTTTTTCTAAAGCACATCCTCATTTCTGCGGAGGCAATTGCATGCATTGTGAGAGTTGGGCAGGGACATACACGTGCACATACACGTGCACTGGTGTGCGTGCCTGTGCACGTACACATGCTCTCTCTCTCTCTCACACACACACACACACGAGCACATGCAAGCCTGATGCAGGCACACTCAGGCTCACCTCGCATCCCAGGCCCTTTTTTTTTTCTGTACATGTATTGATTTAGTGTGTGCCAGGGTGCACGTGTGCTTCTCACACTTACAATCCTTCTGACTCATGGCCAGTGCAGATGGTCTGCCCATCTTCCTACCCTCCTTTCTTCATCCCTCCCTCCCTCTCTTACTCCGTCCCTTCCTTTCTATTTTTCTCCCTTCCCATCCTGGTCCACCTTCAGCTCTCTAGCTCCAAGATGTGACCTTGAATGTTGTGAGCCAAGGGACCAGACAGCCCCGCCCTCTACCTGTGGGCCCTCAACCCTCAAATGTTGAAGACCTACTTGGTGGCTTGAGTTCCTCCTCGGTCTGGGCTGGCAGACAACCCAAGAACAGTCAGGCCGACCTTTAACTCCTCTGCAGCAGGAGCAAAAGACGGCAGAGGTTAGGGTGATCACCTGGGGGCAATCGGAGGCTCTGTAGTCTGGATCAGCCTTGGTCAAAAGCCCTGCCTGCCTCCAAGCCAGAGGTCATGCAGTGGTACCTCCACACCTCCAGAGATGGGCATCTCACTTCTGCTGTGGGTAGTGAGCTCCTCATTTGACCTGAGCAGGGCCTGGGGTCCTACTTCTGCCTCCACAGGGCAGATCCTCAGCAAACCAAAGCACAGTCCGGCACATTTCTTAAGTACCTGCTGGATTCCATATGTGGCCGATAGTCCACCACACCTCACAAATAACTGCCCAGTTCCCCAATCCTAAGAGCTCGGAGGAGCTCAGGCAAGAGCTGAAGACTCCAAGGGGCCTTGGTGGCCCTGCCTACCCCACTTCCCTTGTCAACAGCAGGGGGCCACTCCCACAGCTGGTTATAGCCCTGAGCCGGAGCAGTCACCTGCCCACACCCCAGAACCTGGGTGATGTGGAGAGATGGAGAGACAGGGAAAGGAAAAGGGACTGAGAGTGAGAGGGGCAGGGGACAGGGGGTGGTAGAGGCCGTCTTCTGCACCAGACTTGTCTCCTTAGCACCACTTAGCCCAGCTGTTGAAGATCAGAGGTGGCCAGGCTCAGGGGAAGCCATAAATCTCAATTAGCCATCAGTCCCACTTTGCGGGCCTCCTTGAGTCAACAGACATAATTTCATTGGTTGTGCCCAGACTCCCAGAGGGCACACTGATAAAAAGCCACTTCTTCTAGTCATCAAGCCAAGTTCCTCGGCCTCCCTACTACCTGGAGTCAGATTTCTGAGAAGCAGGACCTGTGTCAGGGCAGCAGGGCACAACCTGGGAGGGCCTTTTGAGCCTAGGGGCAGGCAGTCTTTGAGACCAGAAGGCCAACACTGTGACTGAGGACTCTAAAGTCACTCTGTGGCCCTTTGTCTGTGACCTGACACCCCTGAGAGAGGTTGCATAGGTTCCCCCCCATGCTGAGAGCTTCCTCCTTCTCCAAGCGTGCTCTGAGGATCCTCATGAGCCCTGCTCAACTGCCCAGGAACATACAGAACCCAAGTAGGGATTGAGCACAGGGCTATCTGGACTCTAGGCCTGGATTAGAGGCACCGCATTCCACCACAAAGACCTTCCTTTATGGAAGCAGACAAGCCCTTGGTGCTCAAGAGTGTTCCACCCCCCACCTCCCATGCAGTAGGTTGGAGCCACATATTGCACTTGGCCATGTGTCTCTGCTTGTCCCTTAGTGATTCTGGGTCCAAGCAGCCTTCACCCTCCTTAGCTCTCTGGTCTCCCCTGCAATCCAATCTGCATAAAGAAGTTCCCAGCAGTTCCAGGGCAACTGGAGGCCTTCCCAGGGAGGATGGGGATGGCTATGCTCTCTCCAGCTTCTGTGCCCACTTAAGGATGACCCCCTCAATATCACTGCCCACTGCTTTGGCTCCCAACAGTGGTCAGAAGTGCCTTCATATCCTCGGAGCCCTCTCTTCCATATGCTGGGAGCTGGCACCTCTTCCTCCAAGGAGCCTACCCAGCAGCATCCCTTTTTAGTCACCCCACAATTGGCTTGCTCTGTAACCTCTGGGTCCCATGCTGTCCACTTCCTGCTGCCATCCAAGTTTCCGGGACTCACTAGCCCAGGGCCCATCCTTTTGGTCCAGCTGCCCACAGTGCCCGACACAGGCACCACTTAGTGGTAATCAGACTGGCAAAGGTGGCCCCTTCGTACCGAGGCTCCAGTGGGCAGCTGGCTGGGGCATTGCTGAGCCTTATCCTGATGCACACCCCAGTTCAGCAGGAAATCCACAGAGCTGCACCCCCACCCCAAGCTGGACTGGGAATTAGGGAGCCACCATGCTGCTCCCACCTGGAGCTCCCGCTCTGACATTTGCTGATTCGTAAACTCGCTGCAGTAACAAACGGTTTAGAGCTGGATTGATGCAGGTGGGCTCATGTTAGGCCCTTTGCCCACAGCTGTCCAGTTCTACCTGAAAGCAGCCACAGCCTTCAGGAGGTCTGGATATACAAGGTATAAAAGTATAAGCTCAGAACCTGAAACTTAAAAGCCCCATGCTTGATTTCCCCTTCCTGCAGGCAGGAGCCCAAGTATGGTTTGGTTGGGTCTGGGTTCTGCTTCTCCCACTACCCATCAGATGGCTAAAGGCAGAGTGATTAGCTACAGCCTCAGCAGGAGACTCCCTTAAGGAAGGAACCTCCCCAAGCTCCCTCAGGTAGGGAGGGAGAACATTCACTTCCTTGTATTTATAGAACTAAAGGATGCTTGCTTCATTAAAGTCAATGGAAAAGAGGAGGAAGGGAAGAATGGGGGTGGGGCATGATAAGGAGAAAGTTGTGGGGAGGATAAAGGATGAGGTTAGGGAGAGGGAGGAAGAAGAGAAGGAAGAAGAAGAGAAGGATGGGGAGGAGGTAGGGGAGTCTGCTACTACTTTAAATCTCTAACTTCCAGACTCTTTTAAAAAGCTTGCCTGATTAGAGCAAGTCCTCCTAAAATCTCCCTTTTGATCCTTTAAATTCAGTAGATTAGAAACTATCTGTTAATCACAGATTTTGCCAACACTGGAAGAGATGTTACCTTATTGGAGAGATTACTGGGGTGAGGGGTTGCCTTAGAGTCTGCCACCAAATCTTGCTTGCACACGCCCTGGTGTGCTGGCGGATTTATGAAATTTAATACATTTCTTTTATGGCAAAGGTAGGGGCCTGAGAGTCACGTGTAACTGCTCAGGCTGGTCACCCTCCCCAAGCCACTGTTCCGGTCCCAGGGAGAGTCTTTGGATTCCTCCCATACTTGACACCCTTTCTGCCTCAGGGCCTTTGCACAAGTTGGTCTTGCCTTTTAGAACACACCCTCAACCGTTTCTGCACAACTCTCGGGACTCATCTTGAATGTCACTCCCCTGGTGATGACAGGCCTGGCAGACCATGTGAGGGCTGTCCCCACCCCACTGCTATGGTTCCAGACACTCTGCTCTTCGTTTTATATGCACGTACCCCTTTTTCCCTGAGATCTTCCACACCAAGCTGTACAAGAAGGCTATGTGACCTGTGTCCAGAAAGAATTTCCTGTCCATTATCACTGAAGTTCTGTGGCTGCCACACAGAAGGCAGAGTTCCAGAGGCACACCTGACTCTGTTCCCCAGATGTGGGGAATCTGCCAGAAGCCGACAGGCCTCACAGGCACAGAGGGCGGTAGATGGGACAGAGGGCCCTAAGCGACTGCCACTGAGAGCCTAAGGTAGTTGAACTCCACACAATGTGCTGGAGGAGGCATGGGCAAATCAAGAGTGCACTGGCAAGGCAGAAGCGGTCCTGGGCAGGAGGCCCACAAGGAGGGGCTGGCTGAGTCACAGAAGCAAAGATGTCATCTTGTCACCTTCTGCCAGGAAGTGGCTCCCTCCCAACCTGAGCATCCAGGTGAGAACCCAGCCCAGTCAACACCCTGAAGTTACCTGCCGAGACACCTCTTGAACCAGAGACCTCCGTGACTGAGGTGGTATTGTTGCTTTGGGTTTTTTGTTGTTTTCTTGGTAGAGACAGGGTCTCACTCTGTAGCCTCAACTGGCCTGGAACTCACTTTGTAGCCCAGGCTGGCCTCTAACTTTCAACAATCTTCTGCCTGGGTCTCTCAAATTCTAAGGAGAGGATGAGCCACCGCACCCAGTGATGAGTTCTTTTAAGCCTCTGACTTTGTGGAAACTTGCAACCCAGCCACGCCCCCTCAACTCACCCTCACACCGAGCCAGAATCCAATTCAGCTGAGTTAGGAATTTCCTCTTCACAATTGAGAAATTAAAGCTCCAAGATGCTGGTAACCGGCCTAGAGTCACACAGCTAGTAAGTATTCCAAGCCAGAACCTTCTGCTAACCATCTCCATGTCAGAGCCAAAGGAGCTACCTACCAGCATGGTACTGGGTGCTCAGTGGAGCATCACAAATGTGTGCCACATCCTCAGCATCCACCCATCTACCCTGCATGTCACACGACATAAAAACTAAGCTAGGAGCAAATAAAGCACACCCTTAATCCCAGCAGAGGCAGGCAGATTTCAGAGTATGACATTAGTCTGCCCTACGTGTCTAGTTCAAGGCCAGACAAAGTTACACAGTGAGACCCTGACTCAAAACAAACAACAACAAAGAAGATGGAAGGCTAGGAGGTAACGCAGTGGGTAAAGACTCGCCAACCAGTGTGATGAGCTGAGCCCCATCTCTGGGACCCACAAGATGAAGGAGAGAAGCAGCTCCTTCAAGTGGTCTTCTGACCTCCACACATGCACTGTAAGTGCGTACATACACAATAAATACACGCATGCATAAAGTGGTTTGAAGGAGAGAGAGGAAGAGAGAGAGGGCAAGCTGTGGAAACTGAGTTCTCGGGTCACTAGACTATATGGCAGAGCAGGCCTAAGGCTGTGGCTGGCCCAACCCACAGACCTCCTTCTGCCCCCTCCAGATCCCAGACTTGAACAAACTGCTGACTCAGGTCACTCCTGGAGCCCTGGAGCCCAGACTGGGCCAAGCTCAGGGGTCAAACGGGGTCATCATCAAGCCCTCAGCTCTACATAGACATCTGTGGAGACCTCTGGCCTCCTGTTCCTACCTGGATGCAATGCAGAGCCCAGTGCCTCACGACTGCAGGGCCACCCACCTCCCTTACTTCCTGCCACACTACCCACAGCCTCATTAGACCCTGATCCAAAACTCTGCCACTATTGCTCCCTGAAGGGCAGAGTCACCAAAAGACCGGCTATAATCTCTGGCTACTTTCCACTCCTATTGCTAGACCAAGACCAGCAGGCCTCAAAGTTTCCTGAGCCATTATCCGCATTGACTGATGCTGGGTGGTTCTGGAATATTGACACGGACCTCTGGCTGCATAGCTGGTGCACTATAAGAAGCAGTGTTATGGGATGGCAAGATGGCTCAGCAGGTCCAGGTGTCTACTACCAAGCCTGACCACCTGAGTTGCATCCATCCTAGAGACCCATGAGGTGGAGGGAGAGAACCGCCCCTCACAAGATGTCTTCTGACCTCTACATGTGTGTCTACATACATAAACATGCACATACTCAATACTAGACATCCCACAAACCTGCCTAACGAGGCTCTGCCATCTCTGCTTTCTGGATGAAGATGTGGACACCAACTCTCTTCATATGGACAGCAAATGGCAGGTAAGCCCTTGGAAGCCGTCTGGCCTGATGTCAGTTGGTAAGTACCGCAAAAGCCTGAAAGATATCTGCCGCAGAGGGATGGCCACGGAGGGAGAGGAAGATCCTGGGGCAGGGGAGGGGCTGTCCTGTAAGACAGACCAGAATGGCTCACATGCAGGAAGAACCTTGCCAGGCATCCACACAGCACCTGCTACCCAAGATCAGGACTCCTCCCACACACTGTCCTCCTTGATGGTCTCCGCTTCTGGGAGGCTGCCTTCTTTTGGCTCTCCAAAATTCTACCAACAAAAACATGGATGCTGTGCCAAGTATGTGTGTTGGCTGTTTTCTCTTTCTGTTGTTTTGCTTTTTTTATTATTTATTTGTTTGGCCCACAGGTATATCTGTGTGAGGATGTCGAACCTTAGAGTTACAGACAGTTATGAGCTGACTGGTGGGTGCTAGGAATCAAACTCAGATCCTCTGGATGAGCAGTCAGTGCTCTTAACCACCGAGCCATTTCTTCAGCCCCATACTGGCTGGTTTTGTGTTAACTTGACACCAGCTAGAGTCATCAGAGAGGAATGGGCCTCAGTTGAGGAAATACCTCCATGAGATCCAGGTATAAAGGCATTTTCTCATTTAGTGGTCAATGGAGATCCCAGCCATGGTGGGCGGTGCCTTCCCTGGGTTGCTGGTCTGGGTTCTATAAAAAGGTGAGAGAGCCAGGCAGTGGTGGCATACACCTTTAATCCCAGCACTTGGGAGGCAGAGGCAGGTGGATCTCTAAGTTCGAGGCCAACCTGGTCTACAAAAGCTAGTTCCAGGACAGGCTCCAAAGTGACAGAGAAACCCTGTCTCAAAAAAAAAAAAAAGAAAGAAAGGAAGGAAGGAAGGAAGGAAGGAAGGAAGGAAGGAAGAAAGAAAGAAAGAAAGAAAGAAAGAAAGAAAGAAAGAAAGAAAGAAAGAAAGAAAGAAGGTTGCTGAGCAAGCCAGAGAGCAGTGCCTCTCCATGGTCTCTTCATCGACTTCTGCCTCCAGTTCCTGACCTGCTTGAGCTGCTGTCCTGATTTCCTTTGGTGATGAACATTGCTGTGGAAGTGTAAGCCAGATAAACCCTTTCCTTTCCAGCTTGCTTTTTGGTCATGGTGTTTCATCACAGCAATAGAAACCCTGACTAAGACAGTATAGAAGGCAGGCACACCAGGGAATTGCTCCCTCTAGCCTGAAACCTGAGGGATGGTTCAAACCAGCTTTGTATCTCCCTCTCTCTGTGTGTGTGTGTGTGTGAGTGTGTGTGTGTGTGTGTGTGTGTGTGTGTGTTCTTCCATCATTGAACTCCTCAAAAAAGGATTCTTAGAGTGCCTCCATGTCCTCCTTCCCACCTACTTTCAAAAAACTGCATTCTGACCAGGTGGTGGTGGCACACGCTTTTAATCCCAACCCTCAGCAGGCAGAGGCAGGCAGATTTCTATGAGTTTGAGGCCAGCCTGATCTACAGCGCGAGTTCCAGGACAGCAAGGGCTACATAGAGAAATGCTGTCTTGAAAAATAAAACAAACAGAAAAACCCAACTACACTCTTAGAAGTGGATCCTCCTTCCAGTGAGGAGGACCTGTGGACCGCAGCACCGTGCCTAACACCACCATAGACTTTAATATTTGCTTCAGATCAGGCAGAGCATCTCTACCCTCAGAGAGGCTCAGTGACTCCTATGAAAGTCTAAAATGTCAGAGCTAAGCTAAACTCACTCATTCACCTGGCTATCCACCCTCTCATCAATCATCTGCTCCACCATCCAGTCTCCCTCTCCTCCATCCATCCATCCATCCCTCACCAGTCCATCTACCCATGTACACACCCATCCAGCAAGCTATCTGTGGTCCATTCATCTAACCTACTACACATTCACATGTCCATCCATCCACCCTTCTATACTGCCATCCATGCATCTACCATCCACCTTTCATCCATCTGTCTACCTACTTACCATCACCCACCCATCCATCCATCCACCTACCCACCTGTCATTTATCCATTCATACATCCATCTATCCACCTCTCATCTATCCCTCCATCTACCTTTCCTTCCTTCCTCCCATCCATCCACCTGCCCTCTATCCATCTATCCAGCTGTAATCTATCCACCCACCCATCCATTCACCTTTCATCCATCACCCCATCAGGATACACTCAGCACCTATCATTTGTCTTACCCTTGGCCAGTCTCAGAACTCCCAAATTCATTCCCTGATTACTGCCCTTGAGGACAGACATGGGCCCAAAGAAAAACTTGTAAAACATGTCCAGGAACATCTGGACAGTGTCATGGTTATTGGTCAATGCACTGTCATGGTGTCATCTCATCTGGGGCTTCTTATTGAGCCTTCCCAGACTTCCCTGGGACTAAAGTTTGTGTTTAGAATATGAAAGGAATGACCAAAGACTCTTCAGGATTGCTGCCAGGGTCCTCCTGACCCTCTCTGGTGGGAGGCCTGGTACCTGCTTGTGAATGACTAGGTCATGCGGTCCTAGGCCCACTGGGTCCCTGCACCTGGATGAGTTGAATCCTTGGGAGAGTAGGCTTTCCACTCTGCCTCCAGGCCCTGAGCACCCAATCTTGCAACCACGAGTGCTTGAGAGTTTCTTCAAGACTGGCCCATTTCTGGAGTTTCTGGGGTTTTTGTTGGTGGTGGTGGTGATGATGTTTTTTTTTTGTTGTTGTTGTTTTTGGTTTTTTTGTCTTTTCATGATAGTCACTTAGAAAGTCTGTGTCCTAGAGAAGCCCCAGCCAAGGCCGAGGGCCACAGCCTTGACCATCAGCCCTGGCACAAGAGAACACAATTTCCCAGCACAAACTGCTTAATGTTTAACCTCCTGTGGGGCTTCCAACTGCTAATGACATGACATCAACTCTGCACAAATAAGACGGTTCAGAGGAGCCAACCCCAGTCCACAGGGCATAGGCCAAACACTATCCCCTCTAGCCTTTGAATTCCTCAAGCCAGGACTGGGAACAGGGGTCTTGATTTACTACATCATGCAGTAGAGGTCTCAGACGCAATGGGGGCCTCGGGGAATACAGTGAGACTCTTAAGGAAAGCAGTAGGGAGGTCCACAGAGAATGCGGTGGGGGGGATTAGGGGCTGCAGTGGGGGCTCTCAGGGTATACAATGGGGTTCTCAGGAGCAACTTCCTCCCTGTCAAGTCTACTAAAAAACTGCCCCGTCATCTCCTCTGCTGGACTCATCCAGAGCTGGGCCCATGATGGGCTTTCCTGTCTTCTGTGGGCCTCGGGATAAACCATAAACCGTCTTTCTTATGCTGGACAAGGAATAGGTGCTGGGGCTATACCTGGAAACACGTTGTTGGTGTAGGGAAAGGCTGGAAGGGGAAAACTCCCCAGCGGGCTTCTGCTACAGCAGGGATGGCATGCCCTCTTGCACCGTCATGGGGCAGGGCAGCCCAACTGGGCCCTCATTGAGAGTTATTCATGAAGGTATTAACTCCCCTGCCAAAGATCTGCTGGAAGCCAAGGACAGGGCTTGGAGGTGTCCTGACCCTTAAAGGAGCATCAGGAGATATGAGCACGTGGATCACGATCCACACACACCTCTAGAAGCTTCTTCCTGGTGTTTTGAGTTTCCTGTTCCCAGCACTAAAGACTAGCACTCAGGGGAAGGCTTCAGACTTCACCGTGGATCCAGAACTCGCTCCAAATCAAATCTTTCTCCAACTCAGCACCTAACTTGTCCCCTAGAGAGTTTACAAAAAAGAAAGATGGGGCGGAAGGGCAAGGGCCCTTCGACTACCTCAGGCTCTGAGAGCCTCCTCTAAGCCTCCAGCTTGGCACGGTTTCTGTCTACATCTGCAGCGAAGGCAGCGGTGAGATGATCTGAGTGTACGGGGAGTTGCAGGAAGGAGGGAGCTTGGGCTGGACACCAAGCCTCATAGGTATTTAAGTTTCCTGTCCTGTGTGAGGTGACAGTTCCCTGATGACAGGTAGCCTCTCCTCTGTTCTCAGCATACCATGAGCAAACCCCTCCCATTTGCCCCAAACCCTCCTAGAGCAGGTTCTCCACCCAGGGGTTGTTGTCTCTAGTGTTAAACCAGGCCCTGTCGACTGCGAAAGTCTTAGATTCCGAGACCGACAGGGCTTGCTCTGAAGAATTTAGACCCCAGAGCTGATGATGGAAACCAAAATCCTAACCCCACAGTTCCACAAAAGGTATCCACAGAATTCCAGAAACCAGGTGTCAGATCTCCAGCCATTTTGGTGGTTTGGGCCTGGGTGTGGCAGTGGGGAGACAGATAAACATTTGAGGACAACAAATAAACCCACAGGGTTGGTGAGGTGAGAGCCCCTTCACCTTTGGCACCCATTAGCCAAGTCTTATCTGCTCTCTTGTCCTGTCCTCTGTCTATTTGCTTAGGTGGGGACAGATGGACAGCACAGTAAACAGTGCCCCAGTGGGGAGCTGGCCAAAAGGACACAGTCAGGAGACAGCCTCAGCAGAAGCCAGGTTAGACCCCGGATCAGAGTGAGTCTAAGGCACAGTCACACCTTAAATTTGTATTTAAATTTGGCCTTAAATTTGTATCCAAGGAGTTATACATACTCCCAGGCTAGCCCCACTGTCCCAGGCTAAACCACAGTCCCCAGTAATCATGCCACAGATGTAACACTGAGACCCAGAAACAGAGACACTCCCATGTAGTATCATGTGACACCTCATCCAACCAGTCAGGAGCAGAGTCATGGCCTGGCTTCAAGTCTCCTACCCTCTGGGCTCCCAGCGTGTGTTCAGGTGGTCCCAAGGCATGAGGAGGTCCCGGAAAGTAGGGTGCCCTGCCGTCCTCTGTGCCCCACCTACCTGTCTCAGGGACAAGCTGTGTTTGAGGATAGGGTTCAGATGCATAGCCTATTGGCTGTGAATTTTTCTCTCTACCAAGCCTCCAGAAATTTCTGAGAAAACTCCCAGGGCTGACCCTCTGGTCACTACAGTGCACGAGTGTCAGAGTTGGGGAGACAGGGCTCACAAATGGCTCTCTCAAAGGACACAGATATGGCTTGTGGTCAGGGTTCAAAGACAACTCCAGTGCTAGGAGCCCCCACTTCCTTCCGCAGCCCACCCACAATCCTCTCCATGGCCCACCTGCTCGAAATGGAACTCTAGTCAGTGTGAGCCACCGTGTGTGAGGGGGGAAAGCCGGAAGAGCCCAAGTCCACCTGCCTGCCAGACAGTGTTTATAACAAGATCAGAGCTGTCACCATATGTCTGCGGCCCACCTGTCACCTCAGCTGGGCATAGCCACTTATTGTCTCTGCTCTGCACAGTCCCACTCCCTGCCTGGCAGGAGCTCTGCCTTCCAACCTTGGCTAAGAACCTGCCTGGGGACATAGCCCTGCTCTTAGTCATCCTGATCCCCACCCTAGAGTACCCCCATGGGGTTGTGGCCCCTACCCTCACCGCTGTGATTGCTAGAGAAAGTCAGGGGACAGCCCACATTCTCTGATGCATGAATTCACGTGACGGGGCAGTCAGGGTACCTGATGCCTTGGTCGCTAGGTTGGCTTGAGGGTGTTATGGAAAGCAAGGTGACAGGTCCCACTGCATAGAGCCTGCTCGGTGGGGGGACTCCACCCAGGATTCGCTGTCAGAAGGGTTGGTGTCTGCTCAGCCAACTCTGCACCCAGCCAGCTGCCTTACACACACCAAGCTGAGCTTCAGCTGAGGGCCCATGAGGAAAACACACCCAACAGAAGACTCTTCTTTTTGTAAGAAAATATATAATAAATTAGTCTGGGACTTTCACACCAGAAAAATTAGTCCTCCTGGGGATCCTGAGCCCTTCCATTTTTAGGCAGACCCCACAAAATCTTTCTGTTGTGTCCTTAAGTGGTCAGCGGTAATTGTCAACTTGACAGAATCTAGAATCACCTGTGTTGCCATCTCAGGGCACAGCTGTGAGGGATCACCTTGATTGGGTTAATTGAGGCGGGGGGACCTGCCCACCATGGGCAACACCATCCCCTGGCTGGGATCCTGGACTATGCAAGTAGAGAAAGGGAGCTGAGCAACCTCATTCATGATATCTTTCTGCTTCCTGGTTGTGGGTGTTGTGAGCAGCTGCTTCAGGCGCTGCCTTGATTTCCTCTCTATGATGAACAGTACTCTGGAACTGTGAACCAGGACAAACCCTTCCTTAAAATGTTTTTGTTAGAGTTCCAACACAGCAATGGGGGACGGAATTAAGACAAATGACAAGCATCGACTCCTCTCTGGCTCAAAGGTCATTGTCGCTTCCCCTCTGTCTACACAGCATTCCTTAGCCTTTTCATCCATTTCCATGTTTTGGCTCTGTTTGGGTATGTTTTTGCTTTTTAGGTTTTCTTGGTTTCTTGTTTGTTTGTTTTTGTTGAGAAAAAGTCTGACTATCTAAGTCTGACTGCCCTGGAACACACTGTGTTGAACAGGTTGGTCTCTAGTTTACAGAGGTCTGCCTGCCTCTACCTCCCTAGTACTGGGATTAGGCACCAGTGTGCCTTACCACGCCAGGTTTTAATGTGTTTATTTTTTCAAACTGTCAAATGTATCCAGAATGTGTTTAAGTTCGTGTCCATGCATATAACATTGTGTCAGGTTTTCCAACCCCAAAGTCCAGAGTAGTGGCCCATCCTTTAAACCTAGTACCCAGCCGGGCAGTGGTGGCCCACGCCTTTAATCCCAACACTCGGGAGGCAGAGGCAGGCAAATCTCTGTGAGTTCGAGACCAGCCTGGGCTACAAGAGCTAGTTCCAGGACAGGCTCCAAAGCTACAGAGAAACCCTGTCTCGAAAAAACCATATATATCTATATAGATATAGATAGATATAGATAGATAGCACCCAGGGGTCAAAAACAAGGGGCCCTCTGAAATTGAGGTCACCTTGATCTACACAGTGAATTCCAGGCCTGCCAAAGCTACCCAGTGAGACTCAGTTTCAACAATAACAACAAACTTTATTCTCGCCTTCCCCTACCACCAGCCTTTACCCTCTTTGTGATTCTGGGAACAGAGCACAGGACCTCAAGTATACTAGGCAAACATCTTACCACTCACCGCCTCTGCAGTTCCCAATTTACCTTTAAAAACCTTCCAGGGAAAACACATCGCCCTTCTCCAGCCCTTATGAACAGACCACTGGAGGCTTTCTCCAGGCCCCCTGGGGTCTGACACAAGGCTTTGAGTGCACAGTGAACTGCTGGGGCTGTGGGAGGCAAATAGGCATCACAGGGGCTCCTGGCTGTGTCTCCCAAATGCCCAGCCTGGGGAAAGTCCTGCCAATCCCTCCTTCCCCACAACAGTCTGCCATACTGTACACCTGGAAAATGAGAATAAGTCATTATTGTTGGAGAGGAGATTCCCTGGTGGAAAGATCTGATATCCGGGCATCCTCTTTCTGCCTCTGGGCTCCTGTCCCCATAGACTCTGACAAAAACCTAGGCTACCTCCAGAGTCCTCCAAATACCAAGCCAGACACAGAGTGCTGGGCAGAACTGGGTGCCCACTTCCTGATGGATAGTCTCCCTGGCCCAGTCCCTATTCCTACCCTAAGTCACTGCCCACATTTGCCCCTGGCCAAACCCAACACCTAGACTTTGCTGGCCCAAGGGCATCACAACCTCCTTCCCCGTACCTGCTCTTGGGAGGCTGAGGTTGCAAACACAGAGCTACAGCCCAATGCCAGGTCTCCAGCCCCCGTGCAGGGCATGAGCCCTGCCATCTGGGGATTGAGGTGGGAAACCAGACCTTAGAATAGGAAAAAAAAAAAAAAAAAGCTCACCCAAGTGGGAGGAGAAAGCCATGTAGCCAGGTGTAGCCAGGCAAAACTGCCAGTGTGCACCCTAACCCTGTAAGGCTGCAGGGTCCATACCCCCATTCTCCCGTCCCCCCAGTCCCTGCCCCGCCCACTAGTCTCAGAAACAATCCCTGCCTAGCAGCATAGAGCAATGTAGCAGGGTCATCAGTATTAATATTAGTTATTGCTATTGATTTCAGCTTTAGGAAATTGATTTTCAGTCCAGGCCCTTTTATCAGGCTCTCTGCAGAAGACACAATGGGCACAGAGTCTAGAAGCTGCCTGCACGCAGTCAGAGTTGCCAAACTCACCCCAGGGGACGTGTGGGCCAGTAGCAGCCCAGAAGGATGGATACTGCAAAACAAACCTCTCTGACTCAGGTAGAGCACTGGGGAGGTCCTGGTTCACCGCAGGCCTCAACAGCCTCCCTCCAATGGCTCCAGTAGGGAAGAGGCTGCTGGGCCCAGAACAACAGGGCCTCACTCTGGCTCTCAGACCTCTGCTGCTTCTCCTTAACTCCTCCGTATGTCCCTGTATCCTCACCCTTGTTCTAGAGCCCTAGGTTCAATACAGCCCTGATCTCTGGGACTTCTACTCATCCTAAGCTAACTGGGGCCACTGACAGCCCAATCAGTAACCTACTCGCCATACAGGCACAGGAACTTGAATTTGACCTTTAGATTCCACATTTTAAAAGGCCAGGCATGGTGGTGAGCATTTATAATCCTAGTAGTGGGGAGGCAGAGGCAGGAGGATAATTGGAGCTCACTGGCCACCCAGCCTAGGCTAATCTGCAAGCTCTAGGCAAGGGACAGACCTTGTCCCAGAAAACAAGGTGGGGGGCTGGTGAGATGGCTCAATGGATAAAGGCACTTGCTATAGAACCTGATGGCGTGAGTTTGATCCCTGGGACCCGCATGGTAGAGGGAGATAAGTAACTCCCACAGGGTGTCCTCAAGGACTATGCACACATGCATATACATACACACAATAAAATGTATTTTTTTTAAAAGTAGACAGCACCTGAGGAATGACACCCCAGGTCCTCTGGTTTCACACGTATTTATACACACGAATAGACACTCACTATATGCACTTTTGAGTACACACAGTCAATTCCCTCTTCCGCACCCACCCTCCTGAATTCCACTTAATGAACGTGTCCAGCATTAGCCTTGGGATAACAGAGAAGAAGGAGAAGATGGTGATGATATGATGATGATCTCAGCCCAGCGGCTCCCGCCCTCTGGTCCCTCAGCCTTCTGAGTATCCTGCTTCATGCTTCTCTGATGCAGTAAGGAACCACTGAGCTTCCCCCTGCCTCCTACAGGCAAGACTGGTGTGTCGCTTGTCTCCACTGCCCGAGAGCCACTAGAAGTCCAGTGCATCTGGCAACAAGTGAAGGGCCCAGGCACTGGGAGTGCCAGCCGGCTGTGAAATGGGTCTTCCCAGAGTTACATCCTGAAGCTCCCCTTAAAAGTGACATTGGGCCAAATTACTTTAAATATTGTTTTAGCCAATTACCAGCCTACAAATTAATTGTTCACAGCAGGCAGAAGGCAGTGTAAGGGGGTGGCTGGGAGACTGCTGAGAAGTAATTACACAGCAGCAGAAGAGGCGGGCTTTACTCTTAAATTATAATTAAAGTTAGAGAAATTCCCTTCCACCCAATGCACAAACATAATCCATGGCAATGTCCCTGAGCACTGCACTCTAATTGATTTATTATCTGCCACGGAAGACTTGAAGCTGAGGCTCCCAGCCCCACCGTCAGTGTGACACAACAGACATGGAAAGGACCTACAGGGACCCTGGCGGCAGTCCTCAACCCAGCTCTGTGGCTATTAAACCTGATGATCAGAACCTCCAAGGAGAGCCCGACAGAAAAGGAAAAAACAGTGAACCTCAAGACAGGGGTCCCTGGAGTCAGAAGCCAGAGTGAGGTATGGGTGGGTCCCATACAATGCTAGGGCTAATAGAAGCTCCCTCCATCTCCCCAGCAGATGACACTCTGGGCTGGGTGGGTCTGGGGGTGGTGTCCAGTCATACTCAGATAAAGGACACACTTGTGTCCCTAAGGAGCTGCACTCTTCTACTTTAATCGATCAATTTATTTAAAAGTAGGGATGCCAGCCGGGCAGTGGTGGCGCACGCCTTTAATCCCAGCACTCGGGAGGCAGAGGCAGGCTGATCTCTGTGAGTTCGAGACCAGCCTGGTCTACAGAGCTAGTTCCAGGACAGGCTCCAAAGCCACAGAGAAACCCTGTCTCGAAAAACAAAAAAAAAAAAAAAAAAAAAAAAAAAAAAGTAAGGATGCCAGGGACTGGGGAGATGTCTCAGCAGTTACGAGAACTTGTTCTTACAGAGGACCTGGGTTCAGTTCCCAGTCACACGCACAGAGGCTCACAACCATCCGTAACCCCGGGAAATACAATGCCCTCTTCCAACCTCCATAGGCACCAGGCACACAAATAGTGCACACACATACATGCAAACAAGACATTTGTGCACAGAAAATTAAATCTAAAACGAAGATTTTTTTTTTCTTTTTAGTTTTTTGTTTTCCAAGATAGGGTTTCTCTGTGTAACAGCCCTGGCTGTCCTGGAACCCAGAGATCCACCTGCCTCTGCCTTCCAAGTGCTGGGACTAAAGGCATGTGCCACCACCACCTGCCTGAAAAAATTAGATAAATAAATTCAGGAGCAGAGCAATCAAGAAAGATGCCAAGGGCTCACTCCTTACTTAGAGACACACTAATGATTCTACAGTCACAGTCCAGGAGGGCAGGAAGGGTTCTGCCCAGCCCTGCTCCCTTCCTCAGAACTCTTTTTTAGTCTCTCCCTAAAAAGGTAGATTCCACAATAGATTGAGAGGTGGAAGGCCGAGCAAGCACCAGCCTCATAGCCTCCAACCAGATCACTGCCTCTCACCACACAGGGAGGTGCACCCCAAAGCCCAGCGACTCAGCCAGCCTTCCCCAACCCAGATCAATGAACAAAGCCAGTCCCAGGGCCACCGTCCTCCATCAGGTCCCCCCTTAGATGAGACTGGGTCTAAGGATCAATACACGGGGTTTTCATGTGTCTGCTTGCTGGGGTTGCACTGCTCTGCAGTCCACTGGCGTGAGGTGAACCCACACCGCCACCCACTACAGCAGTCTGATAGGGCTCAGGCAGACGTATGCAGTCCCACATGTGTGCTACCAGAGTGGGAAGGCAGAGCTCCTAGGCTCCACCACAGCGAAGAAGACCCTCGGTGTCTCCCCTAGCAGATCTAGGCCACAGCTCCATTGTCTTCGCATCGATGGGCAGTGGGAGGGCAGACCTCTGGGAATATACATTTCCAGCTTTCTAAACAATGCTAACCAGTTTTTCAAGGAGACCAATCAGTTGAGTGTTCTCAGCATCCAAGAAACGAGGTTGCCCTGTCTCCTCAGAATGTCAAGACCTGCCAGAGTCTAAAGCTTTCCCACAGAAGCCATGACGGGCCCCCAGGGTTCAAGTGGCAATACCCTTACAGCTCCCTCGACAGAACAAAGATCCCAATACTTACTTTAATATCCTATTTGTAAAGTCCCCAGGTGAGGCGTCTGTTCACTTCCTGTTGGTTAGCTGTTACCAGCTTGCAGAAGGCCCTTACATAGATATCACCTTGGCAGATGTCCAGACACCCACGACATCCCAAGGACTTCATCTCTTCTGACACCTCCGTGCTGGGATAAATATTTCACGGAGCCTGATACACAGCTGCCAACCATTTCCCCACAATCTGACCTACCCAGAATGTTCATGCTTCATGCAGTCCTTTCAAGGTTTTGCGCTGATGGTAGGTATCCAGGCCAATGGCACTGATTCCCTGTACCATCCTCCATCCATCCCCTGTCTGGGCTCCTTTCCTAACCTAGCTCTTTCCACTGGCCCAATCAGCTTCCTGCTGGCTAGGCCATTGCCTGCCTGCCTTAGGTTGGGAGCCCTGAGTTGCTGTGGACTCCTCTGGCCATGGCTGCTGCTTTACCTACTGTGATTGTCACCTGGACAGGATTTGGAATCACCTAGGCGTCACACACCTCCGGGGGAGTGTCTTTAGGGTGTTTCTAGAGAGCCTTAACTGAGGAGGGAAGATCCACCCTAGGCCTGAGTGACATCATTCAGGGGTCTGGGATCCTGAAATGAGTAAGAAGAAAGTGAGATAGATTTGAACCCTAGCTACAGTGTGTCGAACTACCTTACCTTCCTGCCACTGTGGTGAGCTGTACCCTCAATCTATGAGCCAAAACAAACTGTTCCTTCTTAAGCTCCTTTGGTTGGGTACTGTGTCCCAGGGACGAGGAAAATAATGTCATTGCCGACATCACAGCTGGACGGGTACACAGCAAGCGATGCCTAGGTACTAAAGTTATTTTTTCTATCTAGCAGGGTGACACCAGCCACCTGATGTCTTTGGCTGAGGGTCCCTCCCAGGATGGCTACATGGGCTGACATTCAGTGGGACTCTTGTGCTGTCCCCTGAAGAACAAAATCCCCTGTGGTGACATGGTGCCTGGACCACCGAGCCAGGAGCTATGAAGAATAAGATACAAATGCCCATTTCCACCTCGGCTTCTGAGGCTGAGGACTGCCTATGGAGAACAGCATCTCCTCACACTGTCCTAGGGAAGATGGTCCAGCTTTAAGCAATGTTGCCACAGTGGCCGGTAGCTGGGCCTCCTCTGCACGGCTGTCTATCCCTCGCAAAGCCTGAAGCTGCCGAGCATGCATGTGACATACCCACTGACAGTGTCTTTGTTACAAGTTCTTTTTCTAGTTCATTAAGGTGAGTAGTTAGGTGATGGGTATGTTCTATGTGTCTGGTGTGTGCGTACATGCGTGTGCAGGTGCATGTGCCCACGCACACATGTGCAGAGGCCAGAGGCGAACATAAGCTCTCCTGCTGTATCACTGTCCACTTTATGCCCTTGGCACGGGGTCTCTCACTGAACCTGGAGCCGGGCTGAGTGGCCAGCAAGTCCCAGAGATCCTCCTGTCTCCACCCCAACCCCATAGCACTGGTTGCAGCACTGTACCACCACTACTGGCTTTGACCTGAGTGCTGAGATTTAAATTGAGGTCCCCGCGGTTGTACATCTGGCCTTTTCACCCGGAGCCAGCACCCCGGCTCCATCCTTCCTTCTCAAGGAAGATCACGCATCAGAACACTGCCTTTTCTGCATCCTTGAAGGTTTGGGTCGTCGCGCCTTTGTCTCCATTCTCCTCAAATCATTTTCTTATTGCCCGCCGGTTGCTTAAGGGGGCATTTTATTTCTACAGATCTACGAATTTTCCAAATTAACCGGGGCTATTAGCTTCCAACACAGCCACACGTACATCTCGCTATGATCGGAGACCAGACCTTTACAATTCCAGTCTTTTTGTAAGTACTGAGACTTGTTCTATGCCCACATGTCTGTCTGTCCTAAAACTGTTCCATGTACTGGAAAAGAATGTGAGCTCTCCTGTGGGTACAGCGATGTGCTGCTTAGTTTGTTGACTTGACACAAGCTGGAGTTTTCTGAAGAGGAAACCATAAGAGAAAATGCCCCCACCAGAACGACCTTTGGGCAAATCTGTGGGCCATTTTCTTAATTAGTGACTATGTAAGAGGACCCAGCCCACTGTGGGCTGTGCCATTCCTGGGCTGGTGGTCCTGAGTGCTACAAGAAAGCAAGCTGAGCAAGCCAGTAAGCAGTATTTGTCCATGGCCTCTGATGAGTTCCTGCCCTAATTTCCCTGATGATGGACCATAACGTGGAAGTATAAACCCAATAGGCCCTTTCCTCCCCAGGCTTTTGATCACTGTTATCACAGCAGCAGAGAAAAAGCTAGGACAAGCATTCGTGGAATTTGAAAGACGGTGGAGAGAGATTTTTATTTCCTTGCCAGTTTCCTTTCCAATTGTTACAGCTGTTTCATTATTGAAAGTGGGGAACGTAAGTTTTCCCCTGCTCTAATTGAATTATCTGTTTCTTCTCTGGTTTTGACTCATTATTATAGGGCTCTGTTATCAGGTGCACACATGTTTATGATAAGTTTTCATTCACATGGGATCAATCCTCTTATCATTACATATTTCCCTTCCTTATCTATAGTTACAACTTTTCTACTAAAGTCTGTTTTGACCATTTAATGTTACCACACCATTTCTCTGTTGGATGATGTTTGCACTAACTGTCTTTTTGTAAATATTTATTTATTTATTTTACTTTATATGTATGTATGTATGAGTGCCCAAGTATATGCATGTGGATCACGAGCATGAGATCAGTCAGAGCCCCTGGAACTTGAATTACAGCTGGATGTGAGCCAACAGATGAGTGTCAGCAACCAAACCCAGCTCCTCCACAAGAGCAGTAAGAGTCCTCTTAACCACTGACCCATCTCTCCAGCCCCAGAAATATCCGCCCCCACCCCCATTTTGTTGCTAGGTAGGTAGGTTCAGACAGGTTAGGTAGCCCAGGCTGGTCTGAAATGTGCAAGCCTCTTACCCTGACTCCCAAGTGCTGGGATTTCAGGTGCGCACCACCACACCTGGCAGGAATTTTTTTTTATCCGGTTGCCTTCAACCTATTTAAGCCCATGGTTGTAAAATGAGTCAGCCTTACAGGCAGCTTATAATTGTGTCATGTTGTTTCCATCAGTCTGCTAGTCCCAGCCTTTTAATTGAAGGTTTAATCTGTTTACATTAATATAGTTCCTCATAAAAAAGAACAAACTTCTATCACATTTTTACTACTTGTTGTCTACAGACCTTTGTTGTTCCTCCGATCCTTCACTATTTCACACTTTGCACGAAGTAGGTGCTTCTCATGTACTATTTGAGTTTCACTGTAATCTCTCTTATAGGTGTTTTAGTTCTTTCTTGTGCTGCTTTGGGGGGTTACACTTTACATTCTGTAACCACCCAGGCACAATTAACACCAACCTAATTAAAGCAGTATCCGCAGTCTCTGCTCCTGGACCTCCCAAATCACATCTTTATACAACCTAGACTTGTAATTTTAAAAATGTCTTTTAAATAAGACACATGAGAGAGAGATCCCAGCTGAGGAGGCATCCGTGCTGTCTCGTCTACTTCCCCGTGTTGGGACCGTTTCCCCGAGTTCCTTATCTCCTCGCTAGAGCTGACTTTCGGCCTCAGGTTTTTACTTTTTTGAAATTTTTGTTCGCAGAACAGGTCTGGCAACGGCAAATGTTCTCCATCATTTTTCTTAATGGTATGTGTGTGTGAGAGAGAGAGAGACAGACAGACAGAGAAAGAGGGTGCAGATGCATGTGGACATGTGGAAGCTAAAGGAGGAGCAGGATGTCCTGCTCCATCACTCTCCTCTTGTCCCCTTGCGTCCAGACTTCACACTGAAACTGGAGTTAGACAGCCCAGCAAGCCCCAGGGGACCTCGCTGTGTCGTCATCTCCTCCTCCTGGAACTGAGGCTCCAGGCACACACAGCCACAGCCAACTTCTTACTTGGGGTCTGGGGCTTTGAACTTTCCTACCTGCTGATCCATCTCTCCAACCTCTCTACCTTATCAAAGAAAAATCTTAAATTCTTCATTTTTGTTTTGCTTTGCATTTTTTGTTTGCTTGCTTCTATTTGAGACTTGGCCAAAGTGGCCAAGAACTCATAGAGACCCATGACCACCTGGCTATAAATTCTTCATTTTGTTTGGCTTTTTGAGACAGGGTTTCTCTGTATAACAGTCCTAGATGACTTGAAACTAGCTCTTGTAGACCAGGTTGGCCTTGAACTCACAGAGATCCACCTGCCTCTGCTTCCCGAGTGCTGAGATTAAAAGCGCATGCCACCACCACCCAGCTAAATTCTTCATTTTTGAAGTACAGTTTTTGTTAGATGCTAAGTTCTTGTTCGATAGGATTTGCTTTTACCCTTTTACTATGTCATCTGCCTGCAGACACCCATGGTTTCTACTGAGGAGCTGTCTGTTGGCTGTACTGAGGTTTCCTAGCATATATGTCTTCTTGCTTCTCTCACTACTTGAAAAAAAAATTTTTTTTGAGCTGGAGAAACGGCTCAGTGGTTAAGAGTACTTCCTGCTCTTCCACAAGACCCAAATTTGGTTCCTAGAAGTAAGATAGGGAAGTTCAGAATGGCCTATAACTCCAATTCCAAGCAATCAGCCCTTTTCTGTTCTCTAAACATACACACGTGCGTGCACGCACACACACACACACAGAGCAACATAATTCAATAAATTAAGTTAAAGCAATTTTTTAATGTTTTATATTGGGAGGGGGCATAAGCCACTGAATGTATCTGGAGGTCAGAGAACAATTTATGGAGGGCGGTTCTCTCCTTCTGCCATGTGGGTCCCAGAAATCGAATTCAGGATTGTGAGGCTTGACAGCAAGCACCTTTACCTCCTGAACTATTATGCCCCCTCTCTTTAACCACTTTCAAGAATTTTTGTTTTGGTTTGGTTTGGTTTGGATTTGGTTTTTCAAGACAAGGTTTCTTTATGTAGTCCTGGCTGTCCTAGAACTCACTCTGTAGACCAGGCTGCCTCTGCCTCCCAAGTGCTGGGATTAAAAGTGTATACCACCACTGCCCCGGTCATTTTCAAGATTCTTTGCCTTGGGGCTCAGCAGTTAAAAGCACTTACTGTTTGCTTTATCAGTGGACCAGAGTTCAGATCACAGCACCCATGCTGGGTGTAACTTCAAGGGACCTAGTATTCACTTCTGGCTTCCATGGGCAGCTGCCAACACAGGTGCACACACACACACACACACACACACACACACAAATAATTATTTGAAGTATATCCTATGCTTGCTGCAATTTGATTACAGTGTGTCTCGAGTAGGTCTATTGAGTTAATCACTCTTGGGCTTTCATAACTGGTCTCCCATCTTCTGATGACAGCAGCAGCAGCCATCCACTTATTCTACACAAACTCTAAAATACACAAGCAATTGTACCCACCACTAGTCTCTTCCAACGGTATGTGGTACGCATGCATACATACAGGCAAAACACTCAGGCACATAAAATTTAAATAATAATAAAGAAATAATATTCTTGAGGTTGGAGAGATAGATGGCTGAGTGGTGAAGAGCACTTGCTGCTCCTGTAGAGAACCCAGCACCCAGGAGACAGAAATAGGTTGAACTCTGCAAATTCAAGGCTATCCTTGTCTATGTAGCACATTCTAGGTCAGCCAGAGCTATATAGTGAAACCTACCTAAAAGAAAATGTGTGGCTGGGCAGTGGTGGCGCACACCCAGAGGCAGGCAGATCTCTGTGAGTCCGAGGCCAGCCTGGTCTACAAGAGCTAGTTCCAGGACAACTAAAGCTGCTACACAGAGAAACCCTGTCTCAAAAACAAAATCAAAAGAAAGAAAGAAAGAAAGAAAGAAAGAAAGAAAGAAAGAAAGAAAGAAAGAAAGAAAGGAAGGAAGAAAGGAAGGAAAGAAAATATATAGGGACTAGAAAAATGGCTCAATGGTTAAGAGCACTCTTCCAGAGGACCCAGGTTCCAAGTCCCAGCACCTACATGGCAGCCCTCATATGGTTTGCCTTAGATCTAAGACAATTCCTCTTCCTCCTCAGTAACTCCAGTTCCGAGAGGTCTGAACCCTCACACACACACACATGTAAGCAGAACAACAATACACATAAAATAAAAATAAATAAATCATTAAAAAAAGAAAGTCACCCCTCACTACAGACAAGAATGAACCGACCCTGAGGGCATAGGTGTAGGGAAGCTGACTCCACCCTCTTGGCTGAAATGTGTGGCCCCAGTGGGCCAGACTGACCAGCTCAGCTACCACCCAGGCCCGCAAGCCGGGCCTTGGGTTGGCCCAACCTAACATCTACCCCATCTAGGACCGGTTGGAGCTCGTGAAGGGACTGGTCCCTGCAGGATCTCCATGACTCAGGGTGGCCATGGGATATCCCAGAGGAGTTCCGGTGAGGATCCAGTGATGATGGTGTACCAGAAACCAGAGGTCTTGAGTCAGACCAGTGACTCATGGCAGTGAACGTTTGCTAGGACAGCTGATAGGACAAAAGGGTGTACAGTGCGACATGCCGGGGCTCCCAGTGCCGCCAGGACAAGTGAGGAGGTGTTGGAGAGGCAGGAAAGAGTGAGAAGCAAAGAGGTGAGAGGGCAGGTTGGTTGGTTGGTTGGTTTTTGTTTTGTTCTTGTTTTGTTTGTTTGCCTGCTTTGTTTGGTTTGGTTTGATTTTTAATTTTTTTTTTTTTTTTTTGTGGAGGCCACTGCAGGGGTGAGGGGTAGATATCCGGGCCCAGGAGGTGAGTGGAACTGAGGTGCATGATGTGAAACTCCCAAAAAATCAATAAATAAGTTAAATTTTTAAAAAAGAAAGTGTGTGTGTGCTCACACGTGCATGCGTGTATGTGTGTGTGTGCTCGCATGCGCACATATGGGCATGTGTGTGTCTGTGTGTTTGCACATGCACACACACTCATGCTTCTTGCCCATCATCTCACCGCCTCTTCCCTCATCTCGACAGCCCATGCTGGCCATTCCTGTTAGTTCCCTGAATCCTCTCCTCTCTCCACATCCCATCCAGCACTGCTGCTGCACACAGCCCATGAGGTTTTGCCCCCCCCCCCGCCAGCCGCACACCTCCCACATTTCCACTGTACTAGAATGTTCTCTGGCCTGCTACTCAGCCTGTTCAGATGTTCACTTCAGGACTCAGATTTATCAACTGCAAACTTTCTACTTGTAGATTCCAGGCATCCCCTGGAATTCTCTGCTGCATCACGGGTTCACTAGCGTGGTTTCTTTGCAGGTCCCTCTGTGGTAACTGCCACAGCTGCACAGCTGGCGGGTCTGTTCACTACTGTCCTGATCCTCCCCTTGGCATATCTTGCAATAGTTTTGAGGTCTGGTTATACCTGTTCCCACTTTCTGATGAATCCCCTCAGGCACTCCAGCACAGAACACAGCAAGCCCTGACCTAGCTTCCTGCTCAAGGGAAATGTTCACTTTTCTTCTTGCCAGAATTTTTGATATTCCATTTGGGCCACCCCGATGGATCTAAAGCTCAGTTTTAACCTGTGTTGGTTACTCTCCTTTTTGTTTCAACAAAATACCTGACCAAAGCAAGTTAAGGAAGGGAATCATACTGTTACAGTAACTTTGCTCGGGGCTCTGTTGAAGTCCATTAAGCAATCCTTTTGGGCCAGGCAGTGGTGGGCACACGCCTTTAATCCCAACACTTGGGAGGCAGAGGCAGGCGGATGTTTGAGTCCAAGGCCAGTTTGCTCTACAGCGTGAGTCCCAGGATTGGCTCCACAGCTACGCAGAGAAACCCTGTCTCGAAAAACCAAAACAAACAAAAACAAAACAAAACAAAATAGTTTTGGTCAAGAGACTGTTGTGGAGGATTTGCTTTCCCAGCTACCGGAGGCAGAAGAGTTAACCCATGTTGTGCCGGCCGCCACCTAGCAGAGGATCATTCCTCAGGGAGCCAGACTCACCTAATACCACACTAAAGAGATGGGAGGAATAACTATACTCTTGACAAGGAACTATTCATTTCTTCGAAGTTTCCCCGCTCTCTACCGTTGTTTCAGAACTACCATGAGGTCCCGGTAGATCTGTCTGTCCACCTTTCCAAGTGCTGGCCCAGAACTTTTTCTTCTTTTCTGTCTCTTTCTTTCAGATGTCAGCCAGAGCCTAATTATGCTTCTGCTGGTGCTTTGGGGTGTTCCTCACTCTCTCTGAAACCCCTCTCTCTACCTTGTAGCTGCTTCTGAACCTCCATGCCTCTTACAGCATGGCTTTCTTTTCTCCTCTTCTCCACCTTTTTCCTCTGAACAACAACAAGGTTTACAGATTCTCTGCCTTGCTGTGCTTTTTCTTTTAAACTCTAATAGATTGTCCTGATGCTTCTCTCGGAGTCTGGGCCTACATTCTTTTAAGGCCAAGAGTCCAAATGAGGGACCCCAATTTCCCTAGAAATTCATGGTGCCCAACATGGGGCTCCCCTAAATTTCTAGTAACAGTTCTATCATGGCATGGAAGGCACAATAGCAACCCAGGAAGATACCATCCCAGAATCGGGAGACTGAGCACATGGTCTCAGCAGTCAGAAAGCAGAGAATAAATGGGGAGTGAGGCCCTGCTATCAAACATCAAGGCCAGTCCCCGGTGACTCACTTCTTCAAGAAAGGCTTCACCTCCCAAAGGTTCTACATCCTTTCCAAACAGCACCATCAACTGAGGACCAAGTGTCCAAACATACAGCCATCTGGGGGCCAGTTAACATGGTAATAATGACACGGCACCATGAAATTCATCCCTTGTGACATCTTGTCTGTTTGTTTGAGACAGGGTTATGTCGCTCCAGCTAGCCTTGAACTTACAGAGATCCACTTGCCTGTGCCTCCTGAGGGATGGGATTAAAGACGTGGGCCACCACGTCTAGCCTGGTGACATCTTTCAGACATCTCTATCTCTACCATTGATTGGCAGCTTCCTGTCTGAGTCTGAAAGCTTCCCCATCACCACACTGAGCGATAGTCACCGGCTGGTGCTGTGCTGTATCTTATCTACACTATCTTTTATTTATTCTTGCTGGCTTATCATTTTAAGGATTTATTTATTTATTTGGGGGTTTGTTTTTTGTTTTTGAGGTGTGGTTTCTCTGTGTAGTCCTGGCTGTCCTGGAACTCTCTCTCTGTAGACCTCAGAACTCGGAGATCCTCCTGACAGGATTAAAGGTGTGTCCCACCACTGCCCAGAATTATTTTTATATGTGTAAATGTTTGCCTGAATATATCTATCTATACCACATACATACCTAGTGCCCACAGAGGCCAAAAGAGGGCATCCAATCCCCTGAAATAGGAGTTAAAGACAACTGTGAACAGTCACATGGGTGCTAGGAGTCAAAACCAGATCCTCTGCAAGACCGGTATGCACTTTTAACAGCTGAACCGTCTCTCCAGCCCCCACCCACACGTACTTTAAATCAACTCTAGATTTCACATAACATCAAAGCACCTGAGTGCAGTGTGAATAATTGCTAGGCTGCATTGTTTAGGGAATGACAACATGAGACTGTCTCTGCATGTCCAGCACACATGCAGTTTTTTCAAATCTATCCGATCTGTGGTCACTTCGGTCCTCAACACAGAATCTACCAATGCAGAGAAATGGCTACATTCGTATGTCTGCTTATTTTTGCAGAAAGATCTGTGGCTTTCATTAGATTCTCAAAGGGGTCTATCACCAAGAACAAGAATAACAAAGTCAGATTCTTTAGGCTAGAGAAGGCATGGTCACTGAGCTAAAATCTCAGGTCTATCTCTAATGGGCCATGTGACTTTGATTTCTCTTTCCTGCTCTTAGCCTCAATGTCCACTCTGTCTTATGAGGACCCTGGTGGCTGAGCATGCCTGTAAGATCTCGTATTTGTTTGCACCCTTTTCCCACTCTGCTTTGGTGTCATGGGGTCCCCACTACCAGGTCCTGGTTACATTCTGTCACAAGGCCTGGGCGAAAGGTGGGAGGAGGGAGGAAGCAGGTCTTTCCCCAGTTCCTCTCTGCTGTGGGCTTCTTCTCTGATTCCACTCTGGCAGGTGGCACTTCTTCCCAGAGTACAGCACACCCTGAGCTGTGATTTCCCTCAGACTCTTGCCTGGCCTTCCTACTCTCCCAGCACCTTTGGGACCTGCCACCAGCACAGATCCTCTCAGCTGAACACCCAGCACAAGCTTTGATGTCCCTCCTGTATCATACTGTTGAATAGACGATCCCTAAGTCCCTGGACACTGCCATTCTCTCAAGTGCTCCCATTGAGTTTACAACAGGGTAGAGATTCAAGCCAAGGATGCTTGCTGCCCAGTCCAGTGTTCTGGGTCTAGCTCTGCTGGACCCCTGAGTAAGGACACTAATGCAGCTTCCTGGTATCAATGGGCCGCCTGGTGAAAATTGAAGATTTCTGGGGCAGGACAGTTCTGAGCAGCCAGCTCCTGGGAGAGCAAACTCACAGAATTAGTGCAGTGGACATTAAGGACCAAACCTCTCCTGCCCCCATTCCCAACCACCCTCTTAGGCACACACCAGGAGGACAAAGATGCCCTTCTTGGTTGCAAGCTTCCTCCAGAGGATAGAACTTCCAGGAAACAGGCCACGATACTTTTGAGCATGGAGGGGAGGCATCTCTGTGGGATCCCCAAGGGCTCTGTCTCCTCCACTACCTTGGACCAACACAGGCCTTCCTTTCTCTTCCTGTGACAGGCCCTTTCTGATGATAGAGGAAAAGTGTGAAATCAAGACCCGAAACTGTGCCTGGGCACGTGAGCTAGTTGACTGTCCCATCACGGTGATAAAACACACAAGAAGCAAGTGCAGGGTGAAAGGGTTTATTTGACTCCATCACAGTAGGAGCAGTGTGGCAGCAGGAGCCAGAAGCTACCTGCTCACATCTGGGCAGCTCAGAAGGCAGAGAAAAGAACCGTGGCTCTTAGCTGGCTTTTGTAATGATGCAATGTCAGAATCCAGCTGCTGGGGCAACAGTGCCCGCAGCAGCCATTCTCCTCTCACACACACCCCGCGGGCACCCTGAGAAAGCCACTGTGAGTCCCCAGCTCATAGACTCCCTGGTGCCAGGGTCTCTCAGCTGGAAAGTGAGTTTGCACTGAAGAGGTTATTGGTGGCTACATATCCCACTCCTGCCGGGGAATCAGAGAGCCTGGCTACAGGCAGGGAACCTCCCCACCCTCAGAGAAGTGGAAGAAGAGACTCTACTCTGCCCTGTGGGCTCTGATTCCTCTCCTCAGAGCCCCCACCCACCATTGCATCTGTCTCCAGTGCTGGGGCCTGACTCGCCTAAGAGCCCCCACCATGCTGTCACCCCTGTGCCTGTCTGTCCACGGCGCTGAGAACTCTTCCAAAAAAATTCCTTACTCTCCAGTAATCTGTCTCAGGGTCCTTCTCGAGTACCAAATCCCACACCAAACCTTTCAGCTTCCTCCCTTTTTTTAAGGGTTGTTTAACTCTGTTATGCGTTTTTGAACATGGACGTGCGGGTTAATCCGGAACTGGAGTTACAGAGCGCTTTGAGCTGTCGCGTGGGTGCTGGGAGCTGAACTGTGCTCCTTTGCAAGAGCAAGAAGCTCTCCTAACCGCTGAGCCAACTCTCTCCAGCCCTCTAGATTTCGTCTTTTCCCGCATTATTCATCCCAGGATTCCAGGGGCTGGGGAGGTCTTGCCCACATTCAGGGAGGGCCTTCCTTCCTCAGCTAACCAGATCTAGATGCCCAGATGTGTGTCCCACTAGTACCGTAGGTGCTTTTTCATTCCATCTAGTTGGTGATGGAAATTAATCAGCACATCCCAGAACCCCCTTTTTTGCCCATAAACTTAATACTATTAAATTGTTTAAGATGGTATCAAAATAGAGGAAATAGTACTGGCAGACGACCCCCCCACTTTCCCAGCAGCCTCCATCCAGACAGTCTCATTGCTCACTTATCACAATGACCCATCCGTGTGGCCAGGAGCTGAAGTGCGCCCTGAATTCAGACGGCATTGGTTTTTTACCAGTGTCGGTGTCTTGCCTTGGCACAGCTGTCTGTCTGATCCTGTGGGCTCCCCCCTTGGCTGTGAAGTTTCTCAGACTTTCCATTTCTGGGATGACCTTGGCTATTTGAGCCAGGTGCTTTGTAGAACATTCTCAGCTGGGCTTCATCTGCCATGTCTCTGGCTAACCCAGAGTGATGGGCTCTTGGGAAGAGGACCAAAGAGGAGACACCTCCTCCTTGTCCTATCACATCAGGGGTGCACATTATTGATGGTTGACCTCTGTGCTAGCCAGGAGCTTTCATCGTAAATGCCTTCTCTCCTCTCCTCCCCTTCCATCAGGTCCCTAGGGAGGCCTAGGACCTGGGCACTTCAGACACACCAAGTCAGTTCAAGCTGAGTGCAGAGCGGATGCCTAATCCACGTTCTCCACACTGTAGGGCTTGGTTAACCTCTCTGTGTTAACCAGAGGGTACTGTGGAATTCAGACCCTGCTGCTTGCCTCAGTGAGAAGCTGAATTTCCCTGGGGAACTCCCTCGCCATGCCCACTGACTCCAGCTTCTGCCAACCCTGAGGGAGCACATGGGAACCCGAGCAAATCGCCACCAATGACTTCCCCAGCAACACAAATGTCAGAACCACAGTGCAGGAAAATCCACAGACACTTGGACAGACAGTGTCTTAAAACCAGGTATGTCCACGGAGACAGACGTTCCTCTAAGGCTCCAACCCCCTGCCACAAGTGTGAATGGCTATCCACACCCCCAATATAAGAGGGGACCTATCAGATCTTTACATGACAATTCATAACAGTGGCCAAATTACAGTTATGAAGTAGCAACAAAAATATTTTTATGGTTGGGGACCACCACACCATGAGGAACTGTATTAAAGGGTCGTAGTATTAGGAAGGCTGAGAACCACTGTTTTAGGGAAGAAAGGGAGAGAAATGTCTTCTCTGCCTTGCCTTGGGGCACCAAGCTAGGAAAGGTCAGGGTCCTTCCTCTTCTGGTCCCTTTGATTCGCCTCCACCTCTAGAGAAGGGAGCAGGAAGTGCCGGCATAGCTTTGGCTACACACCTGAGGGTCAAAGCCCCAGAGCAGCCTCCAAGTCCTGGAGGGAGGGAGGACAGCTCACCATGTACAGTTCCAGAGAAAGCTGCACCCCACACACACACCCTGGGGCTGGAGCATCAGGCCTGGACGAGAGTGTCCTGGCCTGCCCTAGGCTGCTCTGCCGGCTGTGTCCCTAGCAATAGCTTCACTCAACCATTTCCTCCTGATTTGAGACAAGAAGAAGAAGTCGGAGTGGGAGTCCTACTTACCGTCTTAGAAATGGCACAACAGAAGAGCTTGCTGTGTGAGCGCCCATTGCCTCCCAGTCCCAAGCTCAGGTGGCCTTGTGGTGGCCAGAGTGGGAACCTAAGGGCTGGGAAGTTCCTTTGGCTTCCTCTGGCTTGATGTTCAGCTTCCTGCCTTTTGGAAAGACTTGGGAGGCTCATCGGGCCTGGACAAAGCCCATCACTGACTTTTGTGATCAATTAGAAAATATTGAAGGAGGCTGGGGATGTGGCTCAGTTGGGAGGGTGCTCACTCAATGTGCACAAAACCTAGGTTCCACCTCCAGCACTTCATACACCCGGTGTAGCGATGTAGGTCTGTGACCCAGCACTTGGGATGGGGAGATAAGGGGATCACAGGTCCCAGGTCATCTTTAGCTACACAGCTCACAGCCTGAAATACCCCAGACCCTGTTTCAAAGAGAGAAGAGAAGGGAGGTGAGGAAAGGAGAGGGGGAGGGGAGGAGAAGGAAGGAGGGAGGGGAGGGAGGGGGAAGGGAGAGGAGGGGGAGAAACACTGCCTGCTGCCATCTCAGAGTATGAAAATTCAGAGGAAATGTGCTGAGGGAAAGAAACATAGGCGCCAACTCCAGTTCCCAGACAGAGCTCCGAGGGGACCCCCAGGCCCTGAATGTGTTCTGGATATCTGACAGCCTCCGGGCAGAGCCACAGCCAGGAAGTGTGCAGCCAAGTTGGCCGAAGGTGCTGGAAAGTGACTCAGCTCCAGAGCCTGCGCCCTCTCCTGGGTCTGTTGGGGCCTCTGATCTTCCCTCTGTCCTGCCTTCCTGGTCTTGGTTTACCTACCTATCCAATGGCCCCCAAAAGCCTTCTTACCCAAGGTCTAAACATGAGGCCAGCCTTGAGGTGGGGATACATCAGACTGTTAGAAAGGTCACAAGGATCCTTTGTTCTTGTTGGCCTCAACCCAATCACCATACACCCAAACTGTCCATTCACCAGGCACGGAGACCTGGTGCCTCAGAGGCCAAATAAGCAGGAAGCTGTCTCTGCTGTGATCACAAAGATACCCCTCAGACCTTCTGACACCTGCTCTCACACCTACCATACCCCTGGGGAGAGCCAAAGCCAGCGAGAAAGCTCACAGCCTTCTTGAGACTGGCCAAGACTGCTTGCTGCCCAGCTCTTGATCAGGGTTGGTCCCACTACACTGCTATGCAGACTTCATGGAAGGTTCCAGAGCTCTAGGCAGTGCATTGGGTGAGTGGAGCCCAGGCGGTAGCTTAGATGCATTAATTTCTACTGCTGGGATAAAAATGCCCTGACAAGAACAGCTTGCGGGGTGGGAGGGGTTGTTGTAGCACACAATTCCGGGTTACACAGCAAGGAAGTCACAGGCTCAAGAGCTGGAGAGAACTGGTTGCTCACATCACATCCCAGAATGATCAAGAGCAGCAAGCTGGGATTCAAACATGCATGCCGTACTCAGCTCACTCCCTCCACATTTAAACAGTTGACCTAGGGAATGTTGCTGCCCATTGTAGCCAGCTCTTCCAACTTCAGTTAACTTAAGATAATCCCCAACAGAGCAACAGGCCAATCTGACCCGGGAAATCCCTCACTGAGACTTGCTTCCCAGTTGAGTCTAGATGGTGTCAAGTTGACAGAACTCTCCTGAGGAGGGAGCACTTCCAACACCCAGGACAAGTGCTGGGAACAGGGCGAGTTCTAGAGCTGTGATGTGGGGAGCTCAGAGTCATAGTCAAGTGCTTGGAGGGGGCTTTCAGAAACCATGCAGGGACAGCATGATGTTAGGGAGACTCGGGCTGCCAGCCAGGTGGTGGAGATAGAAGAAAGAACAGTGCTTGCAGTGTTTCCTTGGGAAATTTGGGTAGCCCCTGACTCGGGCCCAAGCCTATGTACAAACGAGGGGGGTGGGGCAATGCCCCAGAGAGGAAAGTTACAACTCAGGAGTGGGGAGCCAAGGCTGCCAGGGAGCACCCCACCCATGGCACTGCCATAGGAACAGAAACAAACAGGCCTGAAAAGGCCATTGAGCAGGCCCTGGGTAATCCCCAGACACTGGAAAGACAGACATCCATCCTGGCCACAGCACGGTCACAGTGCCAGGCATGACGACCAGCCCCAAGAGTCGCGTGACCACAGACCTGCTAAGGCCCAGACTTAAGAGGTCACAGCACAAAGGAGGGACAAAAGCTGGATCCCAAGCCCATGCCTAGAGGAAGGATGGCCACCCCTCTGAGGATAGGACTGGGGGATTCTGGGGCCATGATACCTGAGCTGGTGGTAAAGGCAGAGTGGGCTGATCAGGCGGGAGGCAGGAACATGGGCAGGGCAGGCATTAGTTACAGGGCTCAAGGCCTTGGTAACTAAGCTTCCAGGGCCCATTTGGAGCAAGTGTGCCAGGTGCCAGGGTAGAGGGGTGAGGAGGAGGCCTGCATAGTTAGTTCAGGAGTCTCACATTCTCTAGGGGGGTGGGGAGGTGAGGAAGACCGCCCAGCATCTGTCTCTCAATGCTATGGGATCAGGAGAGCGAGAAGACTAGAAAAGGGGTGGGTAATCCAAGGAAGCCAAGAAGGACAAGGGCTCTGTGAAGCAGTCAGTCTCTTACCACTGCCTCCCAGTCTATCCTCCAGGGAACCAGCGCCCTGCCCTATGGCCCCTGGGCACTCTCATAGGGCAAGCCAAACCAGACAAGACTCTAAACAATCCTTGCCTTGGACATTACCCCATTCCTCACAGGGACCATCGAGCAGAATAGGAGCCTCTTCCTTCTCCTCTGCTTTCCTCCAGGATCCACAAGAACCCCACTTGCCAGCTCTGAAGCTTGGCCTCTCTTCAGGACCCTGTGACCTAGGAAGGTGTTTGGATAGCACTAGAGAAAAGCTCAGGTCAGGTGGCAGCAAAAGGGCCTCTATGCAGTGTAGGAGTGAAGACCGTTGAGGAGAAGTGATCTGTGTGGGTTAGTACTGTCCCATCAAGGGCGCCCTGGTACAGCAGCTCCTGTCCCTCCCAGGCTGCCAGGAGGCAGACTGTTCCCTTGGGGAAACAGAGGCAGACACTACCCTCTCAAGTGTCTGTTCCCCCATCCACAAATAAGAACCATGATGGCAGTTATCAATGGTGCGCTAGCATATCTGTATGACCATCGCCCTGGGAGCCTCTGTCTCCATTTTCATAGTATAAGAAAGAGACCAAGCCGGGCAGTGGTGGCGCATGCCTTTAATCCCAGCACTCGGGAGGCAGAGGCAGGCGGATCTCTGTGAGTTCGAGACCAGCCTGGTCTACAGAGCTAGTTCCAGGACAGGCTCCAAAGTCACAGAGAAACCCTGTCTCAAAAAACCAAAAAAAAAAAGAAAGAAAAGAAAAAGAAAGAGACCATAAGTATAACTTCACACAGTCACTGACTCGTAGCTAGTGGCTGATCTGTGTCCACACTGTGCTGCGCACATGGCCAAAGCCAGATCAGCAGTCCCGTCATTGGAAGGCTCATGGGAGCAGGAGAGGAGGGTATCCAGGTCAGTCCCCAAAGACCTTGGCCCCTCATGCCAGCATTCCACCATGAAGCCAAATTTGATTTTTCTGTTTTGTTTTGAGACAAGGTCTCACGAAGCCCAAGCTGATCTCAAATTTGCTGCTTAACCAGAAATGACCTTGAACTTCCTACCCTCTGTTTCCACCTCCCCTAGGCTGGGACTGATTACAGCCGCCACTCAGGTTTGTTTGTTTGCTTGTTTCGTTTTTGTTTTTGTTATGCTTTGTTTTTTGGTTTTTCGAGACAGGGTTTCTCTGTAGCTTTGGAGCCTATCCTGGAACTTGTTCTGTAAACCAGGCTTCCCTCAAACTCACAGAAATACACCTGCCTCTGCTCCCGAGTGTTGGAATTAAAGGCATGCGCCACCACCGCCCGGCTCACCGCCACTCAGTTGTATGTGATGCTGGACATCAAAGTCCAGAGATTTGAGCTAGGTAAACCCCCTACCTCCTACCACATCCCCAGCTTCTACCCTGAAGAATGAACACTAAAGGCTACAAGATAGGGGTTTCAGGCTGGACAGGTACGGTATGGAGACCAGAGAGAACTGGCCCATTCTGGAGGTTGGGGCTAGGCCAGTGAATGCAGATACAGCCCTGGCAGGATTGCCTAAAACCAGAGGAAGCTAGAGGTTCAATTCAGCCCAGACCTTGGCCCGAACCTGGGGTGAAAATAAGGGGTTGGATGTCCTGAGCTTGTCTAGCCTATGGTACCTGACTGCTGCAGATATCCTTAGAGGAGTCACAGGACCATGGAATAAAGGGAAGACATACTGAAGCTCTGTGTGTAAAGGGAGGGTAGATGATATGGGGACCAAGGCCTGCTGGCCATGTGAGAGGCTCAGAACATTGGGGCTGGAAATGCTAGGACGAAGGGGGCAAGAAACACTGATTTTTAGAGCTCCTTTCTGAGGCCCTGCATGGAAAGAGTAGGGTCTTAGTCCCTAAGGCCATGGCCAGCATCTATATGACACAGGGAGTCTACCAGGCTGATGGATGAAGGCAGGACACACCAGGGCAGAGGCCATAATTCAACTGCCAGGGTGAGCTTCTGTGTTACAGGCATGGAATAGAGTTCAGAGGGCACCTGCTGAACCTCCACTGAGATTTCCAGGACCTTTTGTCCCAGAACAAAGGATTGGACTAGGGATATGTGGACAGTGGCAGAAACAGACAGTTTATTACACAAGAGAAAGGTGTTCTTGAGAATGAAAGTGAGCTGAAGAGCTGGCTAAAGTCTGAGGTTCAAAAGGTCCCGACCACAAGAGAATCCTACACGGGTCCTCCGTGACACCCACCTCCTCCAGGATTGGAAAGTGCGGGCCATTCTTGAACATGTTCTGTCTATCACATGCAGCCTTGGTGAGGTGGTTTGGAATATTAGTTTAAGATTTGTTGCTTTTGTTTATACTTTGGAGTATTTGTTTGATAATGAAAAGATGTGTTGCATTCTTTCATGTTACATTTGTTTAGCTCTGTGAAGCTATGTTACTGTGCCTGTCTAAAACACCTGATTGGGCTAATAAAGAGCTGAATGGGCAAGAGCTAGGCAGAGAGAGAAACAGGCGGGGCTGCCAGGCAGAGAGAATAAATAGGAGGAGAACGCTAGGCTTGAAAGAGAAAAGGAGGAGAGGACACCAAGAGCCAGCCACCCAACCACCCAACCACCCAACCACCTAGCCAGCCACCCAACCACCCAACCACCTAGCCAGCCACCCAACCACCCAACCACCTAGCCAGCCACCCAACCACCCAACCATCTAGCCAGCCACCCAACCACCCAACCACCTAGCCAGCCACCCAACCACCCAACCATCTAGCCAGCCATGGAATAAAAAGGAAAGAAAGATATATAGAATGAAGAAAGGTAGAAATCCCAGAGGCAAAACATAGTTAAAGAGAAAGGGAATAATTTAGTTATAAAAGCTGGCTAGAAACAAGCCAAGCTAAGGCCAGGCATTCGTAAGTAAGAATAATAACTCTTCATGTATTTATTTGGAAGCTGGGTGGCAGACTCCAAAGAGGAAGAAAAAAAAAAAAACAGTGAGGTGTCTCCTGTTTTTTAGCCCACTGACCACTGACTTTTTCTAGACTTTATCAGTCTTGATGCTTCTGGAACCTTCTTTCACCTCACTGGGGCCTCCTGTGTGATGAGCATGGCTTCCTTGCTCCCAAGTTTGGCCACAACCCAAAGTCTGGCATCTAGGCCTTGCATTCAGGTAGAAACTGAGCAGGAGGCAGTTAGGACACAGCTCCCACCAGTTGCCTTGTGTTCCTGTCACAGAACCAAATCTCTCTGTAACCCATCAGGTCAGTCAGACTGTGTAGAGGCTGCAGCAGTGGGAGAGGAGGCCCTTGGACAGGCTAGGCCCCGATCTCAAGTCCAATGCACTCCTATGTAAGTGGGGCACCAAAGCATCTCCCACAACCACAGACATAAAGCTGTAAAGTCCAGACACCACTCCCAGTCCCAACTGACTTAGAGAAACTGACTTTGAGCCAGTCTCTACCTCCTAACTCACTGCATAACTCAAAAGCTCACCCCTTCTCCCCTTCCTTCTCAGAGTGGACAGACTTAGAAGCATCTCCATAACCTGGAAGCAGGGCTGGGTAGGACCCAGGGTTCTAGAATGAAGGCAAGACTGTCCTCTTCCCAGAGACTGAGAAAGGGCCGCTGAGCGCCTTTGACCCCCTGAAGAGCTGCTGGGTTGCAGGACTCTGACACAGACTCCATGGCCTATGAGCAGGCCTACCCACCTTCAGAGAGCGCATCTTAGGGGGATGGGTATTCAGGGTTCCCGTAGTCCCCCCCGCAAAGCCACAGGGACGCCTTCAAGCTGCTCAAACATCCAGGCCCAAGCCTCTGAGAGCACCCACAGCACACTGCCAGGCTCTGAGGCTTCAGGGACTGTAGGGCCATCTGCCTGAAATCGGTCACAGTCTCCAATCCTCCCTCTGCCTCAGTGGTGCCTCACAGCCTCCTCCTCAGAACAGCAGGTCCTCAGCAGTCCTTTACATGCATGCTTTAGGCAAGAGTTCTTCTGTCAGGAGTCTCAGCTGCATTTTACCCTGCCCCTGCCAGCCTGGGTTCAAGAACCCTCTCGCACATAACATAAAAGACAGGAAGAATCTCTCCTTGGTCACATTTCCCTTATTGTCCTGGCTACCAGGCTGCTCAGCACCACAGTGGGAGCCCAGCATAGAGTCACTCTGCATGCTTCCCCACTCGCCCTCGACCTCCCTGGAGCTGGCTTTGCTTCTCCGTCTTCCATCCATGTCCCCTGCATACCCCAAGATGAAAAGACTTTGCTTACTTCATGTTCTGTATCAAAAGAGGCTGAGGTCATGAGCTAGGCAAATGGCCGACTAGGCAAGAACAGAGAGTGGAGTGGACAGAAAAGGTTGGAGTCTTTCATCAACCTTGCCACGGAGAGCATTGTACATCTAAGAGCAGTGCCTATAATGGCTAGAACCTGGAGGGGCGGCTGGGCAGAGGGTGAGGCTTGGAAAGAGTTCAAAAGGGAAACAAGGCAAAGATCACTGCCCAAAAACACCAGTCAAGGAGAACTTCTGGCAGCACCCTGACTCCACAGGGTGGCCAGGCTTCCCAGCAAATGCCTGGACCCCACTGCCAGGTTGGCATGGCCAGGCCATCCTCTGCGATACTCCATCTCCCACCATCTCTAGAGCCTGTGAGGCATAACTGGCATATGCCTCCGGCACAGTCCATACCTCACACCAGCAGGAGCATGACTCTTGCCTCGCTGCCATGATAACCTGACAGTGATCACCTCCACAGTCCACCCCCATGAACCGCTCCCAGGCTGGTTTGTGAGCTCTCTGGCCCTTTAAAGCTTCATCACAAGGGACCTGGTGTGAGGAGCCAGTAGCCATTGGGATGGCAAGAGCTGGCCAGCTGGCCTCTGTCCAAGCCCCACTGTCCTTTTCTGAGGTGCACCCAGCTGGCCCTTTAAGAGGCCAGGGCACTGTTGGCAAATGCACAGCTGGCCCAGCGCTGGGCCGGGCACGTTCCTGCTCCTTGTGGAAGGCTTAGCTGGAGAAGAGACAAAATGTTCTTGCACAGCTTGGTAAACAAGCCTGGAGTGTTTGGAAAGCTTCTGCCTATACAAAGGATTGCGCTGGGAATGCAAGAGTTGCAAAAGAAGACTCTGGGCTGCAGGAGGGGGCTGCGCTGCAACAGAATTGCCCTGGGTGTGCATGTGTGTGCACGCCAGACAGCTGTGGCCTCTGCCTGTGTTGAGGAGGGGTGTGTACACACCTGTGTACCACTGTTGGCTCTACCTGTGTGTGGTGGAGGGGTGTGTATACACATGGAAATGTCAGCTGGCGAGGCACGCATGCAATCCCCCTTGGGTGCACACACACACAGTAGGTGAAAAGCTATGGCTGTATGTGAGCACGGGGTGGTTGGGAGCATGTAAACATGAGCTCACATGTATAAGTACAGCTCCACACACTTCCCCTGGAGCCCAGATGTCTTCGTTAGGGTTACTATTGCTGGGATGAAATACCATGAGCAAAGCAAGTTGAGGAGGAAAGGGTTTATCTGGCTTCCACAGCACTGTTCATCACTGAAGGAAGACAGGACAGGAACTCAAGCAGGTCAGGAAATAGAGGCAGGAGCTGATGTAGTGACCTTGGAGGGGCACTACTCACTGGCTTGCTCCCCATGGCTTGCTCAGCCTGCTTTCTTATAGAACCCAGGCCTACCAGCCCAGGGATGGCACCACCCACAATGGGCTGGGCCCTCCCACATCAATCATGAATTAAGAAAATGCCTTTCAGCTGGATCTTATGGAGGCATTTCCTTAGTTGAGGTTCCCTCCTTTCAGATGCCTCTAGCTCGTGTCAAGTTGACGTAAGACCAGCCAGAAGAGGCAGAATCTACAGAGTGAGTTCCAGGACAGCCAGAGTTACACAGAGAAACCTTGTCTTGAAAAACCAAGGAGAAAAAAAAAAAAAAGACTAGGCAGGAGCACAGGCTGAGGTTGTCCTTTGCCTGGGCTTCAGGGTCCGTCCCTAGCCTAGGATGGGAAGGGTGCCAGGAGCCTTGTTCCTCTGACAGCTAATTAGGGTCAGGAGCATGGCGACCTGGTGAGTGAAGGCAAGGAGTCTGAGGAGCCACGAAGCCAAAGAAGCCAGGTGAGCAGCCCTCAGGGGGCAAGAACTTGTCAGAGGGCCAGACTCAGCTCATCCGGGACTGATCTTGGTTGTAATGATGGTGCCAAGGGCTTTGACACCCCATTGGGAGCTTGCCCAGGGCTAGCAGATACCAGAGGCTGGCCTCAACTACAAAGATCTACCCTCACACCAGCTCAGCTACCTGGACCATGTCAATCCTAAGCATGTCAGAGCAGGCCCTCTAAGGCTGCCTTGCTAGGTGGAATGGGCAGATAGCAGTGTGCAATTGGATTAGAGCCAAACAAGGTGCCTGGCACTAGGAATCAGCCCTCATGGCCCACATCTGTGTCAGTGACAGGAGCTGGCCAGGTCCATGGCTTGTCCTCTGGCTGTAGCCATCCTGCAGAGGAGGCAGAATTTTCCCTGAGTCATCCCGCATGGAGCCTACAGACACCCCTCAAGATCCTCTATGCAGAAAATTAAGGAGAGGGTGAGGCACTGGGAATATCAACATGGGACAGCCTTTGCCCTAGGACAAGCAAAAAGCAGGACCTCCTTGTGTGCCAGTCTGGGAGAGAGACATACGGCAGTAGGAGCACAGCGAGGCATAGACCCAGTCTAGGGCATAATGACAGGGGAGGCTCTGTAGAGTGGAAGCTTAAGAAAGGTCCGAAGGAAGAAGGATGGGCCCATCAGAAGTGGGACCAGAACAGGACTGGGTCTACAGTGGTTACTCAATCAATGCTTGTCCAGCAGGTGGCTGAACCCAGTGAGACAGAACCCTAAAATGCAGAGAGGACGTAAAAGTGGCAGAGCCCTGGCATCCTGGTGCCAACCTGACCTGAGCTCGACCCAACCTGGCCCTGGCAAAGAGAAGGCTGGTAGGTTGGTGCTCGCAATGGCCCACTCCCCCGCATGCAGTGCTGATGTTTCCCAGAGCCAGGGGTGGATTCTGTCCTTAGAATGGCTGGAGAGCCTGGCCGAATGGAATAGTCGAGTCCCTGGCCACCCTGCCCGGCCCACTGGGGGCGGCCTTGGGAGGTACAGCCACCTCTTGGCTACTACAGGAGGCAGCATAGCCAGGAGAACCATTTGGGAAATGCGTATTATTAGAGCTTGCAGCAGAGCCAGCCAATGCCAGGGCAGCCAGGGTGTCCACCCTTCAGCTCTCACAGTAAGGGTAGGGGTGGGGTCTCCTGACAGGGCTGAGCCTCTGGCTACCTGTGAACCAAAGCCACTCAAAACTCATCGGCTATGAATCCTCCTGAAGTATCCCATGAGAGGGAGGAAGGTGGGGATCCAACAGCCCCCAAACAGCAAAGTGTGATAAGGCAGCCTGCAGGGAGTAGGGATGATATGTCTTCTTAAGCTGTCCCCCAAATCCTCAGCCAGGCAGACACATGGTGCGGATGCTTCTTGTGTGCCCTGTGATGGCCCTGGTCTTGTAAAGCTTATGGCTGATGCCCTTCCCAGGAAAGTAGAGAGGCCCTAAGGCCTGCAGGAGTAAGAGAAGGGCACAGGAGACCACTACAACACCTGTGGCCACTTGAGGCCAGGCCTACTGTATATCCCTCATGGTCTAGTGCCCAGGCAGTGTTGGGACCTGTGTAAATGTGCCACCATGCCAAAGGAGGTCAGACAGAAGAGCCCAAGGTCACATGGTCAAAGAAAGAAAAGGCCTTCAGCTCAGAATCCACTTCTGTATACAAGGGCTGAAGATAGACTGAGCTGCCAAGCCCTCTAGGTCTGAGAGAGATGGGAGGACAGGGACAGGATTCCAGCCTGGGGAACGGACCCAGGGCAGGTGGGCCGAGAGACTGCCTAAGGAGGCGGGGCCCTTCCTCCCAGTGGGCCACAGTGTGGGAACCAGTGGTGCTAGTCCAGGACCTGAGGAGGGAGAGAAAAGGTACCCAGATCTTCCCCCAGTTCCTTCTTCTACAAGTCCAGGCCCCAGGACACAAGGGCAGGGAGTGAGGGGAAGTCTGGGTTAGTCATTCAACAAAGCAGAGAGAACCATGCCTATCTACTCCCCAAAGGTCCAAATATGGGGGAATCTTCTGCCTCCCAGGACCAGAAAGACAGAAATGTCCCCCATGAGATTAGATCGGAGTCTCCCACCCAGGGACACAGCTGCAGTAAAGGCCCATTAAAGAAAAACTATTTCATGTGGTCAAGAGGATGATGGAATCTCTGACCTGGGAGGAGACCTAACATTCCAGATTGATCTGGCTAGGAAGTCAGGCTCCCCATCAGCCGTGCTACAGAGATGGGCAGAATAATTATCCCTTTAATGAGAGACTGTACTTTTCTTTCTCAGGGTCCCACCCTGGAGTGTGGAGGCTTGCAGGGACACAGCCATGAATCCTAAGCCTACCCACTTTTCTGAATCGCTCAAAAAAAAACGTAAAATTTCCTTTTTGAATGTCTTTGTTCTAAACATGACTCATCTTATACTTTAGGCTTCCCTACTCTTTTCCTAAAGCTCCCCTCCCTGCCACGTGGTTGCCTGTCTGTCATGTGGCTGACTCACCTCTGTGCCAGCTTAGCTCACTCAGCATGGTGTTTTTCCTCCTCTCCTCTATTCTCCTCTGGGCAGCTGCTGAGATTTACTCTAATAAAATTATCCTGGAGCTTCTGTTTGAGTCCATTCTTGAATTTCTTTATTAATGAGACTAATAACCCCAAGAGAAGAGCTCAGTTCCCATACTATCACCAGAGAAGTCCCTTGTCTCCTGCTATATACTGGGATGGACCTGCAAGGTAAGAGGCACTCAGATACCAGTATCTATGACAATACAGTGCATGGGGACCCTCCAGGGGTTTATGGGAAAGGGAAAGGAAGAAAGCCACCAAAGGGGGCGACAGAGAGGTGGCAGTGACATCAGAAGGGTCCTCCCTTCCCTCTAGAGCTGAAGTGCCCAGGGATTCCTAGGCCATAAAAGCATAAAGTCTAGAGAGGGGACAGATATAGAAGGGGCTACAGTAGTCCAGAAGAGACTGGCTGCTTTGGGTCAGGGACACACTCTGAGCCTGAGCACCATGATCTGTGGGATGAGTAAGCTCCTGGCCCACCTCACAGGACCACCATGAGAATACATGTGGGCATTCAGCCTAAACGGACCCCATGTTTCCCCAACCAAAGGGCATCCCTTCTAAAACCCAGGGATGATGGTGGTAGCTGCACCTCGGCTGCCCAGTTTATAAGCATAGGCAGGCCATCCTAAGGAAGTCTACATGAGGTTCTACTCACAGTAGAATCCTGGGTCATCCTCCACTCTAGAAAGAACTTCATTCAGCAGGTTTGAGGGGCAGTGGAAACTGGCCGAGTTGAGAGGTCCTTTAGTAAAGATGGGTAGAATTTGGCTCCCAGTATGTTCCACAGGAACCTCTGAGGGTCAGCTCCCCACTGAGCTATCACCCAGGATCTCTGGAAGGTTGCTGAACTCCCCATTATCCAGGAATGGAGGTTCTGAGGCTGCCTTCATCATTCTTCCTTCACAGATTCCATCACACACTCTGCCACCCTTTCCCAACACGGTTCACCAAATTGAGGTGACACCTCCTCCTCCTGGCCCACCTTCCCGGGGATCCCAGCTATGCAGCCCCTGTACCCATAGACAGCTCATCCCAGCTCTGCTCCTCCACACTGCATATGCAAGAAAGCCTGGGTGGTTTTCCTCTGGACTCGTACCCCGACTTAAACAGAGCTTAGACGCCGCTCCTGCAGTCAGAGGCATGACCCTGTGTATATTAGAGCATAAATACATACACACCCTGGAGAGGGTACTGTGCTAAACTAAGCCTTGGAATTCAGTTCTTAACTCTGTATTCCAGTTTCCTCTTTGTTACTGTGACAAATGGCATGACCAAAAACAGCTTAGGGGAGGAAAGTGTTTGTTTAAACTTACAGGTTATAGAGCATCATTGAGGAAAGCAGGGTAGGTCCGTGAAGCGGAAAGCATGAGTTGTTCAGAGACCCATGTTCGGCTAGCGTTCTTATACCACCTGAGCCCATCTGTCTAGGGGTAGTGCTGCCCACAGCAGACCAGGCCCTCCTACATCAGTTAACATTCAAGACAATTCCCCACAAACATGCCCAAAGGCCAGTCCTCCAATTGGGGCTCCCTTCTCAGGTGGATCAGGGCTGTGTCACATTGACAGTTAAAGCTAATTAGGATACTCAGTCTCCCCCTCCCTTCTCAGAAGGGGACAGCAACTCAAGAGTACATGGGTGACCTGGAGACAAGGCTGGGGTGGGAGTCAGGGATCTAGAATGAAGGCCAGACCCTCCCCTTCCCAAAGGCTGAGGTTGAAAAAGGACCACCAATACCCTGAAGTGCCCTGGGTTATCCAACTCTGGAGCAAAGAGGGGCCTGGGGGGTGGATCACACAGCCTACAGCCAGGCAGACAGAGGCTGTGTCACAGAGGCGTCTAAGAGACCAGGCTCCACACAGCAGGATGACACCCCAAGTGTCCCCAAATCCAAACTGACCTGTCCCTACCCTGTTAGGCACTAGGCAGCCTGGAGCCACACGCCCAGGGGAAAGAGGGCCCAGTGTTCCGGGGAAGCCAGCCAGGGGGACGCACACGCTCCAGGAGCTTGGGAGATTAAAGCCAGCCACATAAACATGACCAGGAAGTGTCCCCACTGCAGTGCTCCCCGCAGACAGCGTCCCCACAGGAATTGCCCAATGGATCTGTTGCAATGGTTTTAAATTCCGGCGCCAGGCCTGCAGACACATGGCTGTCAGATCCTGGCCTCCCAGGCCCCCGCCACCCTGGCTGCTCCAGCTGCAAGCCAGAGAGAGCTCCTCGGGTTTGGGCCTAGGATGATTGTGGAACCGGGTGTGACAGGAGGGAGATTGGTAGTCAGGATCTCAGGATCGGCTCCAAACTGAATCTGCCATCCCTCCAGGACAGTACCAGGGTGTCACTGGCCTGTCCCAAGGAATGGGGGAGCCCCAAACTTGCACTGCTCTTCACTCCCAGGGTCCTCTGGGCAGTTGGACTCCTCACTTTCATTACCTGGAAGCCGGTCCTGGGCAGGAGGGTCTGACCTGTCCCCCACGTGCAGATCTAATCCAAGGACCTTCCCTCTCTGCCTCTGCACCAAGCCTGATTGGCCTTGGATGTCCTGGCCCCTCTTGCTGCTTTCTCCTTCCCCAGAAGGAAAAGCCACAGCAGGCTACTCCCTGTCAACTGCCACACCTCCCCACTCAGGGTCTTCTGTGATTTTTTTTATTTTATTTATTTTTTTGGGTTTTTTTTTTTGTTTTGTTTTTTTGTTCTTTTTCTTTTTCTGTGATTTTTTTTTTCCCATCACACACTTCTTTTTGAATACAAACTTCCAGAAGGGCCTCAGCACACCTCTGTCCTGGATCCTGCCTAAAAATGGGTCCTGTCACTCATTTTACACAAGAGAAAACTCAGGGTGAGGATGCAAAGGCCCAGCCAGGACCACACCCCAAATCTCAGATGTGCTCCCTCTCATGTCCGGCCCCCTTGGTCTGGACAAGAGCCAGACTCTTCCCCATGTTCCCCACAATCCAGTAGGGTATCATCTCCTACCCCTGCCCAAGCTCCTGTGGGACATGGATCAGGACCAGACCTGCAGTCCTAGGTCCAGCTGCCTGGACCTCCCCAGCCTCTACAGAACAGGAGACCCTGGGAAAACTGAGACTGTCAAAATGTCAAGAAACCACCTTCAAAAGGAGGACCCTCCCTTAGCAGTCCTCTGGCTGGAGTCTGCCTCAGAGCGGGACTCCCACTCCTAAGGACCCCCGAAGGACCATTCTCTGCTGTCTCCCACCCTGGGATCCCTTGGCCCCATGTCTCAGAACACTTCAACTCAAAGCAGTTCAAGTTAGCCAAACACCCGCCTGGCCCAGATGGGACAGGAGAGCTTACCCTGGTGGACTATGCTCCTCTCAAGCCTGTGTCTGTGACATTGGTGAGGATTTCACCCCCCTTCATGGGCAGCCAAGCTCAGCTATGAAGAGGATCGCAACTCCCTCCAGGCCAGGGTCTCCCCAGCCTGCCTCTCAGAGCCAGCCCTGGAGTCTCTCACAGGCACGCCCTCTTCCTTTGCCCCTCAGGGGCATGTGGACCTCTCACCATGGTGCTGGTGAACAGTGCTGGCCTGGGCTCCACTTTCACCTCGCTGCCATGAACCCATGACGGGAAGCAGATGCTTCTGCAAGGTTCAGAGGTGAGCCACTGTTCAGCCACAGGCAAACCCCAGGCTATGGCCGAGACAGTGCCTCCCCATCGGCTACCAAAGCAAGTTCAAAGTTTCACTGACTGAACACGTCCGGGGGTGGAATGTGAGCCTTCTCCCACGGAACCTGCTTTTTTTAATGGGTAATCACAGACACTCAGGTTTATATGTTAAAGGAGGTTTAGGACCATTTAATAGCTCATAAAATTTTATAGTCCCAGCTAAAACCAGTGATAACTGGCCTGCACAATGGCTATCCCCTCCCCTGACACCCCACCCCATTTATTGAAAAGTACACATTTTCTCGGCACAGAGCAGCAAAAAAGAGAAATGATCCCTCTTTCCTGAAGGGGTGTCCGACCGTGCCCTCCCCTCCGCATGCATGCTCCTTTCCACTCCCAAGCAGACTGTAGTTCACTGTAGATGCGCTGCCCATCCCCCAGCTGCGGACCCAGTTCCCTCCCAGTCACAGCCCAATCTTGGGATCCACTAGAACCTGGTGAATGCCGCATACATCAAGAGTGATCATCCATACATACCTACTGTGTACCCTGTTGGAGCCCCAGGGAATGAGGACACATGCCAAGGCAGGTGTTTTTTATTTAATGTTTTATTAGTATACATTAATTATACATAATATTGGGTTTCAGCCAGATGTGGTGGTGCATGTCTCTAATCCCAGGCCTCAGAAAGCAAAGGCAGGTGGTCCTCTGGAAGTTGGAGACCAGTCTGGTCGACATAGCGAGTTCTAGGACAGCCAGGGCTACATAGTGAGATACTGTCTCAAACAACAGCAGCAACAACAACAAAAACATAATAATGTGTTTTATTATGGCATTTTCCTTTTTAAAAAATATTTATTTTTTGCCCATCAAAATCCCAACAAAATTCATCAAAGACCTTGAGAGAACGGTACTCAACTTCATTTGGAAAAGCAAAAAAAAAAAAAAAAAAAACCCAGTATAGCCAAAACAATCCTGGGCAACAAAAGAACTTCTGGAGGCATCACAATCCCTGACTTCAAACTATACTACAGAGCTACAGTACTGAAAACAGCCTGGTACTGGCATAAGAACAGACAGGAGGACCAATGAAACCGAATAGAAGACCCGGATATCAATCCACACATCTTCGAATACCTGATCTTTGATAAAGAAGCAAAAAATATCAATGGAAAAAAGAAAGCATATCCAACAAGTGGTGCTGGCATAACTGGATATCAACATGTAGAAAAATGAAAATAGACCCATATCTATCACCATGTACAAAACTCAAATCCAAATGGATCAAAGACCTCAATATAAAGCCAGCCACACTGAACCTTTTAGAAGAGAAAGTGGGAAGTACACTTGAATGCATTGGCACAGGGAACCACTTCCTAAATAGAACCACAGCAGCACAGACACTGAGAGAAGTAATTAATGAATGAGACCTCCTGAAACTGAAAAGCTTCTGTAAAGCAAAGGACATGGTCAACAAGACAAAACGACAGCTTACAGAATGGGAAAAGATCTTCACCAACCCCACATCAGACAGAGGTCTGATCTCCAAAATATACAAGGAACTCAAGAAATTGGACACCAAAAGATCACATAATCCAATAAAAAAAAAATGGAGTACAGACCTAAACAGAGAACTCTCAACAGAGGAATCTAAAATGGCTGAAAGACACTTAAGGAAATGTTCAAAATCCTTAGTTATCAGAGAAATGCAAATCAAAACAACTCTGAGATTCCATCTTACACCTTTAAGAATGGCCAAGATCAAAAACACTGATGACAACTTATGCTGGAGAGGTTGTGGGGAAAAGGGAACACTTCTGCATTGCTGGTGGGAATGCAAGCTGATACAGCCCCTTTGGATGTCAGTGTGGTGATTTCTCAGAAAATTAGGAAACAACCTTCCTCAAGACCCAGTAATACCACTTTTGGGTATATATCCAAAGGATGCTCAATCGTGCCACAAGGACATGTGCTCAACTATGTTCATAGCAGCTTTGTTTGTCATAGCCAGAACCTGGAAACAACCTAAATGCCCCTCGGTTGAAGAATGGATAAAAAAAAATATATGGTACATTTACACAATGGAGTACTACACAGCAGAAAAAAATAACAACTGCTTGAATTTTGCAGGAAAATGGAACTAGAAAACATTATTTTGAGTGAGGTAACCCAAACACAGAAAGATAATTATCACATGTACTCACTCATAGGTGGTTTTTAAACATAACGCAAAGAAAACCAGCCTACAAATCACAATCCCAGAGAACTTAGACAACAATGAGGACACTAAGAGAGACTTACATAGATCTAATCTACATGGGAAGTAGAAAGTATAAAAAGACACGATCTCCTGAGTAAATTGGGAGCATGGGGACCTTGGGGGAAGGTTGAAGGGAGGAGGGGAGCAGAGAAAAATGTAGAGCTCAATAAATATCATGGAAAAAGAAAGAAAGAAAGAAAATATTTACTTTTATGTGTGTGAGCATTTTGTATGTGTCTGGTGCCCAGGGAGGCCAGAGGAGGGCTGGAACTGGCGTTAGGGATGTCTTTGTGTCATCACGTGGGTGCTGGAAACTGAACCTGAGGCCTCTGCAGAAGCAGTAAGTTCTCTTACCCACTGAGCCATTGCTCCAGCTCCATCATGTTTTCAGATGTGTACAGGACATGGTTTTGTTTATGTTTAAAAGGTAGGTACAGCAGCCCATGCCTTTGATGGCAGCACATTGGAGAGGCAGAGGCAAGCAGATCTCTGTGAGTTCAATCCCAGCCTCACAAATGCTGGGATTCAGGGCATATATCACCACACTTGGCCTAAGCCCAGGGTCTTCAAAGAGTTGGCACACCAGGTTAGAGTTCTGTGCCAGAAAATGGCCCTTCTGAAGGCTTTTGGAAGGAATGGAACAGGTCCTAGGGCTTCAGGAACAGACAGGCTTAGTGTAAGATGAAAGGAAGGAAGAGCCTGTGTCCTGGCAGAAACAGTCATCAGTGTCTTACCTGGCCTCAGAAGGGCTCAGTTTCTTCAACAGAAACCACCACATCAACATCAGCATCCTGGATCAGTGTGTGGGTAAAATGTGGTAAAGCATCCATCAGTAGATGAAAAAGAGTATGGACTACCCTCAGCCACCAAAGTGGAATATTACCCAGCCACAAAAGGTCACGTGGTGGCTTGAGTAATAATAGCCCCCATAGACTCATAGATTTGAATGCTTGGTCACCAGAGAGTGGCACTATTTGAAAGGATCAGGAGGTGTGGCCTTGCTGGAGGAAGTGTGCTCCTGGGAGTGGGTTTTGAGGTTGAAACCCAAATCAGGCCCAATGGATCTCTCTCTCCCTGCTCCCTGCTGATCCAGATGTAGAACTCACAGCTCCTTCTCCAGCACCATGTCTGCCTGCAGGCCACCATCTCCTCCCCACCATGATGGTAATAGTCTGAACCTCTGAAACTGTAAGCAAGCCCAATTAAGCTTTATTTTATAAGAGCTGCCATGGCCATGGTGTCTCTTCACAGCCATAGAACACCAACTAAGGCAAGTAGTGACACTCTAATGTCTACCACAGCATGGGTAAACCTTCAAAATACCATGTTTAGTGATATGAGCCAGACACAAGCAGTCACCTTGTGTTTTACATGGGAAAAACAGGATAAGCTAATCCATACAGACAGCACGGCGGGGGACTCCAGGCTCTGAGCGAAGACACACACAGGAGTGACTGGATTCATAAGCATGGCTTTCTTTCATTCTTTCTTTTGCTTTTGTTTTTGCTATTGTTCCTTTTTTGACAGGGTGTCTTGTAGCCCAGGCTAGCCTCAAACTTCATGTATAGCCTAAAATGACCTCCCCCAATCCTCCTACCTCTGTGTCTGGAGTGCTGGGATTACAACTACGTACCCAACTGATATGATATTGGTTATGGAACCCAGGGCTTTGTGGATACTAGGAAACCATCTGCTTACTGAGCTACATCCCTGCCCCAGATCTGACTTTTCTTTCCGAGTGTTGAAAATGCACTAGAACCAGACAGAGGTGCTGGCCGCACCACCCTGTGCACCTACTCTGTGCTACTGATTCCCACTGAACTGCACCTACTGTGTGCTACTGAATCCCACTCAACTGCACACTAAATGACAGCTCATTTTGGGTGGCACAGATACCATCTCCATCAGAACAGACTTTAATGAAGAAAGTACATTCAAACATGATCTAGAACTCCGTAGACCCTGGCCTTCTTACCTTCCATGCTGGCCACGGCATGACTAGGTCTGAACCTGAGGCTCCGGAGTAAGTGGGTTCAGCAGGTGTGAATGGGGGATGGGGGGTGGCAGCTTGGAACTCTGAGCAGTGGCTGGTGGCTCCTCCCTCCTAGGCTATGGGTTAAATTCAGTCAAATTAAGGTCATTCATTTGTAGGAGGACAAGTTCTAAAGAGCGACAGTCAGCTTGAAGTTCAAGCTCTCTGGTATGCTGGCTGTGGGTATCAGACTTCTCCAAGTAATCCAACCCATGAGGGGAGGGTACAGCAGAGGAACCCCCGCCCCTCCAGCCACTCCCCTGCCTTTCCTAGATACCCCTGGACTTCCAATCCCTCATCCCCACCCAGAGAAGGGGTACTTAAGGTATATTGCCACCTGCCTAAAGGGAAGCCCTGCACAGCGAGTTGACACCACAGAGATGACTGTCACACATGAGTTTGGCCTCTAGCTTTCTTCTTTCTCAGCATCTCTCATGCCCACTTCCAAGTTTCCCTGACCAGTCGTGTGCTGGCCTAGCTTCCTGGGCTTTTGTCCATCAGGGGAAAAGATTATTTTAAAAGCCGCAGAACCTTCCTGCACAGTGAGGCTGAATGCCAACATCCGCCTCAGACACCAGGGAGCAAAGCAAGAGGGAAGCCACTTAGTCAGACAGTGGGGCACCGACTTATCAGGGCTCCTGGGCTCCTGTGCCTATGTCTCAGAATTCCCATGTCTTTGGGACCTGCAGAGGTTAGAACCCACACATGGCTGGCAAGAAGCACGCTTCCCTGGAGTCTGAGCTTCAGACCATAGTGCAGCCAACGTAGAAATGTGAGGACACACATCCCAGCAGTGATGCTGTCACCCCACTGCGCTCACAGTCAGAGAAAGGGTGTGCCGGGTGCCCTCCTCCCATTTCCCCAGAGAAAGCATTTGTTTTGCTCTGATCTGTTGGTCCACAGCAACACTGAGAGGGAGGTACTGAGGCACCCATGTGCTATGAGGGGCCAGCCTTCCTGGACAAGCATCTGGTTGATGAAGGACAGGTGCTAAAAAAGGCCACCTCACCGCAGCAGGGCCATAGGAGCCACACTCCATCCAGCTCCTGGCAGTCAGTGCCAAACCACAGCTCAAAGCCTGAAACGGGCATTTGTTTCCTGCTGCCTGTCTTTTTGGAAGCCAATGAGCAGAGACAGAAATCAACTCTTTAAACTGTTCTTTATTCTGAGAGCGAGTGATCTGAGCAGACAGCTCGATGGCTCAGCAGGTAAGAGCTTGCAACCAAGCTTGATCACCTGACTTCAGTGCGTGGGACTGGCGCGGCAGAAGGAGAGAACTGACTTCCACAAGTTGTCTTCTGGTCTCTACACAAACACACTATGGCAGATGCAGCCACTCACAGTCAATCAATCAATCAAGAAAATCTGTCTTCCATCTTTAGGCAGCAGGCAAAGGGGATGTGGGACTAGTCTATTGTTCCAGTATTCACCATAGGCCCTCTGATCTGGTGGCCAGCCACATTTCAGAGTTGCCGCCTCTGCCTCTCTCCTAATCATCCCCTGCTCTCTCCTTATCTTGTGGTTATCTAGGCGCAAGTACAGCTTATTTTGTTGTTGTTGTTTGTTTGTTTGTCTCACTGTTTGTTTTGAGGCAGGGTCTCACTGTGTAACTCAGATTGGCCTGGAATGCACTAGATAGACTGAGACTGCTTGGAACTCACTATGTAGACTAGACTGGCTTCAAACTTACAGAGTTGGCTTGCCTGTGCCTCCTCAATTCTGGGATTAAAGGCGTGGGCTGTTATCAACCAACCTTGAACTCCTCCAGGGTATCTGGACTGGAAGGATTAATTCAGAACAAACTAACCATTACACATATGTGTGTGTGTGTGTGTGTGTGTGTGTGTGTGTGTGTGTGTGTGTGTGTGTGTGTGTGTGTGTGAAAGAGAGAGAGAGAGAGAGAGAGAGAGAGAGAGAGAGAGAGAGAGATAAACTGAGAATCAAACCCTTCCTCCAAAACAGAATTTAGGTGCACCTTTAGAATACCAGAATAAGAAAGCGAGTCTTCCCACCCCTCTGCCTCCACCCAGGCTGTTCTGTCCTGGGGAAAACTTATTTCCACCTACACAAAGCACAGGTCCCTCACCATCCTCCTCAATGCCACCAACTACCTACAGCAGGGTCCCCAAACCTCTTTCCTCGAAGCCCCTAGTAGCATTTAAGTAGTGTGTTCTTTGATTTTTTTTTTTCTTTCTTTCTCTTTTGGTCTCTCTCCACCAGAATTCTGCTCCAGGCTCCAACTTCTTGTTGCCCACTAGATCCCTGTGCCACAAGTGTCTGTGGATGGTGACCAGATGTTGGATTGTAAACACACCTAAACTCAGATCCGAGTGTGAGTCTCAATCGTGCTGCTAAGCTGCCTGTGGCCCTGCAGGCTAACCCAAGTGCTCTCCCCCACCTCCACCCTAGTTCTCACCACTCGCCCACTAGTAAGTGAGGCCTCGGATGCCCCTGGGCTCTCTTGGGGGAGGCTTGGATGTTGCACAAGTGCGTTGTAGGCCCTGAAATAATCCAATTTCAGAGGAGGAGAGGGGGAAGCCGAGGAGGGAGGAGGGGGAGGAGATGGCGGAATGCCAGAGGGAGCTTTCCTCAAGATGGTCATTTCATCCCTCTTCCTCCTTTTCATATTCTAAGAGGTCCCAAAATAAAATAGGTCTATTATTTTCCGTCCCGTAGATATTACAGTTATAGCATATTGTAGCTAGATGATGCAGGCATGGGACGGCTCTGAGGCGCGGAGAACTCTGCAAGTCAGGCTCCCTCTCCCAGCAGCAGAGCTTTGGTCGTGGTCTCCTGCCACAGTGTTCTGGCCATGGGGCCACAAGCCCTGCTCTCCTCCGCCCCAGTCTCTTAGGCCCTGTAGGTTGGCAGGCATTCATGTCCACCCAACCCTCTTCTGTCACGGTTAGGCACTCCGTGACTTTTCATTTCCAAGTCTGGTTACCAGAGATGCAAAGTGAAAAATGACCCAATAGCCTAGTAAATCCAAGCATCTCAGCACAAAACACAATAACCACGGCTGGGACTGCCAGTTTCAGCCAGATAGATTAGGCCGGCTTCAGTGGCCCTGCGTGACTAGGAAAGGACACTGGAAGGGCTTACCCTGTCAGTCACCAAGCGAGCTATGTTGGGGCTGGAGTAAATGCTGGGGACTGGGCTGCAGCCAACCCTCCAATCCTGGCAAGGGTTGAGACAAGCCATGAAGCTACTGTGTCCCTTGGTCTGGGGTCTGTGAAGCCAGGGATCCACGAAACCTGGCAAAAGGTGCAGGCAGTACAGCCACGTGGCCCCTTGTTTCCTGCAACACACATTTGTCTGATACTCTTGAATGTCAGCCTTGGGGGAGAATCATGGAGGTGAGGAAGGCATAGGGTATGGGATAGGAACACAGGGATCTCAAAGGTGACATCACATGAACCCAAAGGTGGACAGGGCCAGCCCCATTAGCTCCAAATCCTGCTGCACAGAAGAGTCAAAGAAAGCTTCATCTGCCCCCCAGACACTTGGGCTTCCCAGTCTACATGGAACGTGGACAGGGGACTCTGAACTGGGCTAAGACCCATCTCTGAGACACCTGATGCTTATGCCTTATCATGCATCCCAGCTGGGCTCCTAACTTCCTGGACCCCTTGGAGAGGACTTGAATCTACAAAGGGGCCAGGAAAATCAGCCACCAGTACCTCAAGAGGGTTCCAAAGCCAGAGCCAGACAGCTGTTTCCAAGGAGTCACGACCGTCCCTGCTGAGACACACACACACACACACACACACACACACACACATCTCCCTGTGTGTATGAGGTCAGGTTAGTCCTTCCGCAACTAACACCACCCTCAACAAGGCTTCTGGGCTCTGGGTCTGCCAAACACTGATACCACAGGTAGCCTGGAAGGGCCACACCTTAACCAGGGTAAGGGGGTCATGACAGGCCTGGAGTGACTGACACTCAGCATCCTTCTGCCAGAAGAATCCAGCAGTTGTTCAGTTCATGAGGCTGGCTGGTATAGAAGGTCCTTCTTTCTATGTGTTGTTTTCATTGGTTGAATAAAGAAACTGCCTTGGCCTTTTGAAAGGACAGAACTTAGATAGGCGGGGAGGATAGAACTGAATTCTGGGAGGAAGAAGGCAGAGACAGAGAGACGCCATGAAGCCCCTGCCTGGGACTGACGCTGGTTAGAATCTTTCCCCGGAAAGCCACTACCTCGTGGTGTTACACAGATTGGTAGAAATGGGTTAGATCAGGATGTGAGAGTTGGGCAAGAAGAGGCTAGATATAATGGGCTAGGCAGTAATTTAATTAATACAATTTCTGTGTGGTTATTTCGGGTGTTAAGCTAGCAGGGCGGCGGGATGCAGCCCGCTCCTCCTACAACAGCTGGCTATCTTAGCTGGTCTTCAGCACATGCTGAAGTCCAGTGAAAGATTGGAATGGCCAGCCAGAGAAAGCAGCAAAGAGCAAAAGTTTTCTTCTTTCATGTCCTTATATATGCTGCTACCAGCATTGTGGCCCACATTAAAGGTGGCTTTCCACCTCAAAACATCCAGACTAAGGTGGGTCTTCCCACTTCAGATGATTTACTTTAAAAAAAAAAAATCCCTCACAGATGTACCCAGCCACTTGGGTTTTAGTTAATTCCAGATGTAGTCAAGTTGACAACCAAGAATGGCCATCACACAGGGACTCCAGAGAGGCCCCACCCAACCCACGGAACCTGAGAACTAGGAGTAGCTGCCTAGCTTGCAGTCATTTTCACTCGGCTTTGTAAAGGGACCATACACAAGTAACTCGAACACCATCTCTCTTGACTATGAACCCATTTGGATCTAGGACATCTTGGTCCAGTTGGAGATCTTAATGGATGTACCCTCAACCCTACTCATCCCCCAGTCCTTGAAGCATGGCTAGCCTTAAACTTTACACGATGTCCTGCCAGGCCCCAAACAGAGAGTTTCCTTGTAGGCTCTGTGTGTCCCCTAGGGTCTGGATTATTACCCTATCACCAAGAAACACTAGGATGGCTTTGCCCTTAGTGTCTTCACTCCGAGGGACATTTTTGGAAATCAGCAAAGGCAGTTCTGGGTTTGTATGATGATGAGGCAGCCCCGTAGACAACACTACCCAGCCCCATCCAGGTGAGCAGTAAGATGCTCTGACTTCTTGAGCTAGGACTTTACAAAACAACCACGGGCTTCTTTGTTATTTTTTTAATCTTTTAATATTTTTTTATCTTTGAACTCGTGTGTGTGTGTGTGTGTGTGTGTGTGTGTGTGTGTGTGTGTGTGTGTGTTGGGGGTATGTGCACATGAGTGAAATACCCTTGGAGGTCAGAAGAAGGAATCATATCTCAAGGAGTTGGGGTTACAGACTGTTATGAACACCCAGCAAGGGTCCTAGAACAGAATTCAGGGCCTCTAAATGAGTAGTAAATACCTTTAAACGCTGACTCATCTCTCCAGCAATACACATCCTGCAAGCTTCTTTCAGACTCATCTACCATTAGGGGATCACAGGGATCCAATGGCCTGGCCACTCAGAAGGTTCTGGGCTCCTGCAAGAAGCAGGCCAGGCATTGGCACAGAGAAATCCATGTGAGTTTATCACCAGGAATCCTCTTTAATTCCTCCTTCCTGTTACAGTTAGGATGCCCTACTGATTTTCTTCAGGGTCTTGTGAGCATGGAGGGTGGACTATAGTTTCCATCCCAGACACGGGGGGAGCACCGAGCCTGAGAGGTGAGGACCTCAGTTCAGCCAGAAAGACCCCAAAATCACCACAAGGTCACAGAATTCCAGTGCCAAGCTATGCCCAGGGTGCTGGTATGCCTGATCCAGGCTACCTGGGTGGGGTGGGTCAAGTGCCATGGTCAAAAGCCTCTAACAGGACATGCCAAACCTGATTGGTTTGGTTGTAGAAATGACGCCATTCTTCAGTTTCCTCAGCAGGAAAATAAGAACATTCCCTTGGAGAGCCCAGGGCCCCATCCCCTTTGGGGAAAACACTGCAATTAGAGGCAGCCAGTCTAGCTTAGGTGATAGGATGAGACACTTTGAAGACATGGTCTATGCCGTTGTTTATTTCATAGTCACAGAAAGGCTCGGGGTTCATTGGAAAAAGGGAGAGCTACGCATAAAAGAGAAAGAAAGAAAGAAAGAAAGAAAGAAAGAAAGAAAGAAAGAAAGAAAGAAAGAAAGAAAGAAAGAAAGAAAGAAACCTGTCTCACTGCACATATCACTACAGAGAGCTTCCAGCAGTGAGGCGGTGGGGAATGTGAGGGACGTACATCCCAGCTCTCCCGAGGACTCCAGCACTGCTGTGCTGGGGCTTGGCACCTTGCTCCTGGAGACCCTGGTCTTCATCAGCCCCTTCTCCTCTGAGCATTCCTGAGCATCTGCTGCCCATAAGAAAGAAAGCCATGCTGCATGGCTCCGCAGTCCCAGCTCCAGCCCAAGCCAGTGTCCCCCACCGCCATCCCCTATGGGTGTAATCCTGGTGTTGGTTTGTTTACAGTGTAGTGGAAGTCCCAGGGGACCATGTGGTGAGGGCAGCGCTCTCCTAACAGAGCCCTGCCTTCCAGCTGGAGCAGAAAACCAAGGCCCACAGGCTGCTCTCCCAAGCCAGAGAAAACTGGAAGGTGGCCTCGCGTAATGAGGACCCCCATGTTGCGCACTGGCAGCCAAACCCGTGGATTCCTGCCCCAAGGTGGGCTTCAGGACCAGGAGCAAGTCCAGGCCTAGCAAAGGGCAAAGGAACACATGGCCTGAGGTCCTATTCTGCCTTACGGCAGGATCTCAGCCAGTGGCTACCTGATCAGAATCTGTGCCCGCTGCCCAAGAAGCAGCCCTGTGGCATTGTCCCAGGCAGAGCTTTCCCTTCTCCATGTATTTTACAGTTCAGAGTTTGTAAACATACACTCCAGATAAGCGTACCCACTGTGCCCACGCCCCTCCTACCCACTCCCGTTGCCTCCGATGCCAGCATCGTGTGAGCACTGTCTGTCTAGGCTCTATTCCAGTACTATGGTCCTGAGTATAGATAGTCACAGCTACTTTCAAGTTGGCACTGGGCAGCTACGGGTCCCCCTACTACATTCTCCTCTGTGGCTTGCTGAGGACTCCTTGTCCAGGGATGGGCTACTGCCTGTGTCTTCCTCCCCTGGTAGAGACATTTTTGCTGAGACAGATTCCAGTAAAATGTTTCCCGGCCCAGAGCCAGTTTCACAGCCGCCACATCCCTGGGCCATATGTGGCATGTGGACCATCACAAAAACTTCTAAGGGGTAAGGATCAGAGACTCAGAGTTGTCAACTCATTCTCTGCCCTGGGCCGTCTCAATCCGAATCCTGCCCTTAGCGGTGGGGTCAGCACAGGGCTCAGCAGTAGTCAATATCCCAGGACCACTGCAGACCTTCCGTAAAGGAATGATGGGTGACAGAGGTCTGGGGCCCTGAGAGTCCCTGAGGGTAGCTACTGTCTCCCTCCCTACACTGCCAGTGTAACTCCTCACCCACACATCCCATGCAGCCCAGCTAGAGCCTAGCACCCCAGCCCTTCCAACCAGCCAGACGGATGGGCTGGTGCTCCTGGACAGCCTGCAGCTGAACTGAGCCTGAACTCTTATAGGGCAAGGGTGAAGCGGGAAGACAGCCCGCCAGCCATTTCTCAGCCAGTGGTCTCAGCTGGTGCCTCCCTTTGTTCCCAAGGGAGAGGATGGGTGGACTCAGAAAGTGGCCGAATAGGGGGACAGCCAGCTTGCTGCCACAGCATCTCCACTGCCCGCCGGCAAGGAGATCACTCAGGCCCTGATACGATCACCTCAGGACAGGCGGAAATTGGAGTGTCCCGGGTGCTTGATCGAGGCAGCTAGCGAGCTGAGGCCGCGGGGACATTAGAGGCTGGTGTAATGGCCTCATTCTGCTCCCCTTGCAGCTCTGTGACCTTGGGCAGCTCGGAGCCTGTGTGCTGCTGTAATGAAAAATCAGGAGTCAGGGAAATGGCCCCGGTGGAAGAGGGTAGGGCTGGCTGCCGGAGGCGCTGGGAGCCCTGCATCCCCCTCTCTATCAACACAGGCTACAGACCATTTGCCCCACCACAGGCCCCTTGCAGCAGGGCCTGGAGACCCCTGAGGAGACACTCCCAGCTCCAAACTGTATTGAGAGGAAGCGAAAGACCTCGGAGAGGGCATCAGAGGAAAAGAGATAAAGCTAACAACTGAGGGGACGGAGGCTCATGGGAAAGAAAAAAGGACACTGTACCAAAGCTCCATTGAGGTCAGAGGGAGTGGCTGCATTCCTAGGTAAAGGCCAGCTTGGCCACCCCGTCAGTTTCCCATCCTCAGCCTCCCCCAGGAGGAACTGAGGACATCAACAGAGCACTTACTTTACACCACTTATCCTCAGTATGGACATCTGGTCCATTTGCAGAGGGCTGAACCCATAGGCCCAGGCTGCGCAGAAGGAAGGCCTCTTCCTGGCCCTGGCCAGCCCTTTCTTGAGGCTCTTCCTATAGAGCAGCCTTGAATATCACCTCCCAAGCCTCCAGGTCCACAAGCACTCTGTCAAAACTTTGTCCAGTTATGTGTGATAATACACACCCATGACCCCCATGGTGACCCTCACCTGCCAGGGCAGGAGCTGAGGGTTAGAAGAGTCAGAGCAGAAGACAAGCTGGTGACTCTGGGCTCCTGATCCTCATCCGACAGAAGTTTTCACGATGGCCCATGTGTCACACACAGGGCCTATTTGCAAGGGGCTGGGATAGCTGGAGGTGGAGCTATCCCTGGGCCCATGCTGAGCTCCTCTGCCCAGCCAAGCAGAGACTCCTTCCTGGGCCTTCCTTTTTCCTTTCTCTTCCCTTTTGTGCCTATTAACCAATCACATCAGACTGTGAGGTCAAACTCCCACCAATGGAGAAGACGCAATCCCCAGTCACCATCTGCGTGAGGAAGAGAAGACTGAAGCCATTGTTGGCCCCATGTGCTGCTGTCCAGCTTGGGCTCGAGACCACCTCTTCTGCAAAAAGAATTTGCTTGACAAGATGCTTTCACTTCGTTGCTGTGTTCCCATGTGGGACACTGATATTACACCAGCCCCTGTCCCACTCCCCACTGAGATCTGCAGTACAAACCCAGAGGCAGACAGCTCTGATGGACAGAGAAGAAGTCCGTCCATCAAAAAACCAAAATCAAGGGCAAGAACATCTCTCTGCCGGGGCCCAGCCTTCCTTCACTCCTGGGGCCTGATAGGAAGGTCAAGCAGGGTTCTGGGACTGGTGAAAGGCCGGCCATGCAGACCTCCCTTACATGCATGCAAAGTCAACAGCCCTAGCCTGACCTCAGCCTTCAGCTAGGCACCTGGCCCTCTATGCCCTGCTGCAACCTGATGGGGTGCAAATAAGATGAACACCACAACAGGCCTGAAGCAAGGCCTCCTCCCACCTCACACCCTCCGCAGGGTGTGGCAGGCATCACTGATGAAATGAGGGCCAGGGGTTGGGATAGGGAAGGTGAGTCATGGGGTCTCTAGAACCCTACCTCCCTCCAGGTCCCATCTGGCTTCCCCTGAGTTGAGGCTTCTCCCTGGAGGTCCTCCTCCCCAGTGGAGCCCTCCTCCTGAGTGGCTGGTGGCCAAGTAAGCTTCCCCTAAGAAACCACCTCAAATGGCTGGCCGCTGCTTTGTCCTCTGCTCCTTCCTCCTTGCCTTTCTTGAAGTCCAAGAAGAGTATGCTAACAGTGTGATCTTCACCACAGCCCAGGATGTGGGGGCTGTCGTCATGCCAATTTCCCACAGTAGGTCACAGAGGCACAGAGAAGTGGATAACTTTCCCAAAGGCACACAGCTACCAGCGAGTAGAGCCCAGATGCCAACCCAGAATCCGTACATTACAGAATCCAGATGATGGAACTGCTGCCAAGTCCTGGTTTCCTAGGACCCCCCACTCCTTTTAGAAAACTATGAGAAGTCCCCTTCTCCCACTGGGGATACTGAGGCAGGGGAGCCGTGTCTGAGAACTTCCCCTGCTCACCTACTCCTTGCATCTCACATCCCTGCAGAGATCTTAGCCAGATGGATGTGGCTCCCACTTCCACACGAAGGCCGGGATGATTCTGCCTCTGCCTCCAAGAGGGCAGCCCGGAACAATTGTCTTTGTTCCTCTCCAATCTCACACTCCCAGCACATAGAGAGAGCACAGCAGTCTACATGTGGCTTAGAATGCCCCTGCCAGATCCCTTCTGGAGTCACAGCAAGACCATCCCTACATGGAAGAAGTGACCTGGTGCACACAGTTTAGCGGGGCCTGGAGGAGAAGAACTGGGGAGACAAGGCATCAGCATGCGCCATTGGCTCTGCTCTCTACATACACTCCATCTGTACATCACACTGTTCCCATTCACAGATCAGAAAAGCAAGACGCCTAGGTACCATTACTAGGACAAGGTGCCTCTTGAGCACAGACAAAGCTGAATTTGAATGTGGGTCTTGACACTACCCTACCCTGGCTCCAGTATCTATAGAGTAGGTGCTTAGCAAACACCCGAGCAATTTAGACTACTCTCACTGCCCAGAAGTCATGTTCTCCACCAATCTACCAGGACCTCACTACTGCAGATGGAGACTTGAAGCCCACTGGGGTTTTTAATAACCTCATATTACTGAGCATCTCGGGCATGCTTTATAAAATGGGTCCTCGATGTCGATGTTTCCCTGCACTAAGCAAATCAGCTGTGGATGCTGCTAGCATCATTGGGCTGTGCGGAGTCTCAGATGAATCAGCCTCCCTGCCTCTTGCCCCGGGCATCCACAGACATCACAGAGGCAGCCATCACCTTTACAGGATGAGATGTCACACCCTTCCTGGGGAAACTTGAGCCACGTCAGGGCCTGGGAGTAGTGGGGTTGAGGTCTTCACGGGAGAAAGGAAAGCCAAGCTATCTCTGCTGGATAGGACAGCTGTCCCTAGGCACTAGCCACCTCCCCCAAAACCACCTACCAGCGGCTCCTAGGTAGGAATCCAAAGAGGGCTGAGCAAGGAAGAGTGAGTCTATGTGAGGCAGTAGTTCCCCCAATTGTGAGCAGAAGACAAGGACAGGAACCCTGTCTCTGGTTCACTTCCTGATTTCTGTGTCCCTATGTGAGGAGTGGCCCAGAGGCCAGCTCTGCTAATGACCAGCTCTTGGGTGATGACATCCACCCAAGCCTCAGTGTCTTCATCTCTACAGCATCTGCCTGTGCCACAGGGCACGCTGTGTCTTTTGTGAGGAGGGACAGGCAGAGCAACAGGCTCAGAGTCGGGCAGGAGACACCCCAAGAGGAGTTGTTGCTAGGTAACATGTGCCGGTAGCCATGCCCACTCAGGACCTCAACCCTGACCAGCTATTTGCTTCTTCACCCCCAGACCCAGTTTACCACCTCTGGGCACACACCATGGAGGACTCTTTCTGACCAAGTGTGTGTAGCAGGGTTTTGTGTGTGATGCATGCAAGTGCATGTGTACGCATGTGGAGAATAGAGCAGGACACTGGCTGTCATCCTTTGTTGCTTGCCGCCTCATTGTCTTGAGTCAGGATCTCTCATGGAACTGGAAGTTCACCTCCTCTGCTGGACTGACTGACCACCGAGCTCTCGGGGTCTGCCTGTCTCCTCCTCCTCAGTACTGGGGTTAGAAGCAAGCACAACCTTGCTCAGCTTTTTACATGGGTGCCAAGGATTCAGTGCAGGTCCCTATGCTTACAGATAAGCACTCTTCTCCACTGAGTCATTTTCCCAACCCCATTAAAACTTTTGGTTTTTTTTAGACAAAATCTCCTGTAGCCCAGGCTAGCCTCAAATTCACTATGTATTCAAAGCCGACTTGAAATCCTGATCTTCTCACCTCCATTTCTTCTTAAGAGTTGGGATTATAAGTGTGTTGCTACCATGCCCTGTTAGCATTCCAGAATTTTCCAGGTTCTCTCTGTCTTCCAACTTGAGTTTCAATACCTCCCTTGGCCCTGAAGGCCTGCTAAGAATGGGCTCCAGCAAGTCATTATCATTCAACTACCGGGGCCCCAAAGACCCAGTCCTGTCAATACTGAGGAGCATGCAGCACAGCACACCCTAAGCCAGCCTTCGTGGGCTATGACCTACTTGGCCACATATTGGCTACGTGGTTGAGCTGGCTTGTGGCAGAAAGGAGGAGGGTCCAGGTCACAGGATGGACCTGGAATCCTCCAAAAAAATAGCATGAATTGGCTCAGACGTGGTGAGTATGGACTTGGCAGGGACCCTTAGCTGCTAGAAACAAAAGCTTGTGTGTCAGAGGGTCTGGGCTGAGGCGCATTGGCAGTGGCTGCAAATCTGGGAGTTGAGGCCAGGAGGATCTTTGCCCTGCTTACAGCCAGCATGTGCCAAATTCTCCCTGCCAGAGCATTTCACAAGCAGGTTCTGGAAGTGAGCTGACACCATTCAGGTTTCACGAGAGGGAGAGGAAGGCAAGTGGAAAGTCAGTTTTCCCTGTAGAGCATCCCAGCCCCACAAATGGAATTGGAAAGCACTCATGGCTAACATGACGAAGAAGCTGGGCCTCAGTTTCCAAATCCAGCAGGTATGCTAGATCGCACAGAAAGGAGAGCTGGCAGAATGTCATCACACAGAGTCATGGGAAATATGAAGCTGGCCCTTGTCTTGGGTCAGCCTGGGACCTATTATCTCCCAGAGTCCCTGCCAGGACCTCATGGGCCCCCATCCCCTGAGTGCAGTTTGTGACAGGACTTCAGTTGAGTTCCCATTATTGTCATTTGTAGTATATGAATGTCATGTCTGGTGAGATCCTGGTAGCAGTAGATGGCAGGTGACTTTGTGTATAAGAAGTGTGCAGTTCAGCCGGGCGGTGGTGGCACACACCTTTAATCCCAGCACTCGGGAGGCAGAGGCAGGAGGATCTCTGTGAGTTCGAGACCAGCCTGGTCTACAAGAGCTAGTTCCAGGACTGGCTCCAAAGCCACAGAGAAACCCTGTCTCGAAAAACCAAAAAAAAAAAAAGTGTGCAACTCCTATCAGCCCCATGGCCCTCTCCACTCTCTCTGGCCTGAGTGCTGAGAACTCACTCGGATTGTTGGAGACTTGGACTCACCAAGGCAGTGGGAGACAGAGCACTCTCTCCACCTGGGGTACCCATGAGTCTACTACCTTAGAGTCAGTAGTGGCTACCATCTAAAGCTCACTGCATAGTGCACACCATACACACACTCCAGGCCAGGGTATCCCCACCCCTTCTGTCTTGTCCCCACCTTGTCTTTACTATGTAAAGCACTTTATCTGAAGGTATGACCCTAAGCTGGGTGCACAGCTGCTGGGCAGTCCCATCTACTCAGGAGGCCAAGGCAGGAGGATTGCTTGAGCCCAGAAGTTGGAGACCAATCTTGACAACTTAAAGAGATCCCAATATATATATTGTTGGGACCCGGACTGCATGCTTAGCACTGAAGAAACAACCAAATATAAGTGTGGTCCTAAATTATGACAAAGAGCCCTGGGTACTTGTGCAAGGTAGGCATATCAACAGAACTTCCATTAGTGTGGCCCAGAGGACCCTCTATCATCTGCCTCAAAACTCACACATTCAAGGTCACTTCCTGAGGGATCCTAGAAGCCCTCTACTCCCCATCCCAAGCCTGCAGCCTTGGACCAGCCCCAGCCCCATAAGCCAACCATACATCCCACCCCACAGAAAGCACATACACTCAGCCAATCCTTAACCTTCATGTTGAACTCTCAGTCCGAAGCCGTAGTATTCTTTTCTCTGAAGGACATCCCCAAATCTGTAGTCTCTGGGGACCCTCAGGCAGCCCTGTGGTGACTCTCCCCTTCCAGATATGCCCAGCAAGTTTTCTACACAGTGGCCAACATCACAAGTGTCTAGAGACAAGTGCCAGGCCTAGTATGCCTGTGTTCTTCTCTCTCCGGTTACTTTGTGACACCACACCAAGGAAAGAGTACCATTGAGTCACACATGGCCCTAGGCTACCTGTCAGGGACTGGAGACAGAGGGCCATTGTCCTGCTTAGAGCTGAGGACAGTGCTGGAGAGATGTCCATTCCCCGCATGTCCTGAAGCCATCTGAGTGTCTACCTGTCATGTGTTACTAAATTGACAACTCCATGCTGAACATGGACAAGGAGATGGAACTTTCCACTGCTTTCATGGACTCCAAGTTAGTGATGGAACTCAGCAAACTCATAAGCAGAGAGGTTTCTGGCGTATGTGTCTGCGTCACACAGTGACTCAAGCTAGGGGTGGATGGAGCTGGTGCAGGCCAGACCCTCAGGATGGATGCTGGGACCTGAGAGCCCTGCAAGTCAGAGAGTGGGCTGGGGAGCCGGAGAGCATCTAAGGAGGATTCAGGGGGTAGTGAGTGCAAAAACTGTGGGGCGGAAGTGAGCTACCTGGTAGGACAGATAGAACCCCAGAGAGGAGTGTCACATAGTACCCAGGATGGTATCAGCAGGGCCAGGTGGAGAGTGAGGGGCTAAAGAAGCGGCAGATGAGAGTCTACCAAAGACAGGTGAGTCAGGCAAACCTCTGGCCTCCCACCCTCCTTTCCTCTCTGCTCTGGCCATACAGCTTCCCTTTTGGTTGCCTCCTGTAACATAACTCAGCACCACTGCTGGTCCTGTGCTTTGATGGATCACGTTCCAGGTGAAACAAGAGTCAGACCCTAGTGGTACAGGACAGGGGACTTTCCACAGCTCAGGCTACATAGTTCCTTTGCCAGTGACCCATTCATGGGTAGGAAGAGGGTGGGCGCCTCTGAGCAGGTTTTCAGACCCCCTCATCTAGGCACATACCTCCCATGTGCACACATTGGCATCATCAAATGGAGCATCCGTGGCACCCCCGGTGCATCACGCAGGTATTCCCAAACCCTTCCTCCTTGGCCCTCAGAGGCCCACCAGCCATTTATACCCATCACTCAGGGGGAAATAATGTCATTTCTATAACACTCACCCTCTCCACAGAAGTGCTGTAACCATGCAGAGATGACATTGCGGGCAGCTCAGCTTGTGTGAGTGATGTAATCTCGGGGCGTTGCCTAGCAACCCCAACAACGTTTGGGAGACTCTGATTCTTGAGTGGGGTAAAGTCACATTTACACAGCTCAGTTAATCAGCTTCCTGGCAACTCCGCCAGGATGATCTCATTTTATTCATGATTATTTTATGTGAAACGCGCTTTTAGCTCTAAGAGAACACAAAGATTTAATTCAGCACCCGCTATTGCTCTATGTTTCCAGGGTGTCGTTAACACGGCGTCCATGCAGATAACCATGGCAACACACGGGTAATTAGTGTATATGACGGGAGGTATTAATACAGAGCCGGCAGGCTCCCAATCAGCCCGATTACCACGTGTCATTACTGCAGTAATTACCTGCACTAACACGCAAATTGAACTAAATGGTCAATTGAAGTAAAGTGAATGGCTTTTTATTCTAGTCCCTAAATAATGTGTCTGCTTGGCTGAGTAGTTCAAGGTAAATAAAACTCTTAAATTGATGGCCTTGCCGCCACCCCTCCCTGGGTGGGAGAACTAGGCTCTGAGGGTCCCCAAGGGTCCTCACTGTTTTAGCAGGAGGTAATGCTCCCCTCCCCCAGGCTCTGTACCACCTCCCCGTGAGAGGAAAACCGCCTCCACTGTCCATGCAGAGCTCTGGTCCTCATTAACTATCCTCAGCTATCCCGCAAGGGTATCTCAGTCACCCCCAGGGGAGGGCATGGAACTTTCCAGAATGAGGGTGGAGGGCAAAAGGCAATGGCCTTCCTCCCAGGGATGTTTCCTTGCTCCCCTCGGGTAGGTGGAGCAGAAGCGAATCTCTGGCTTCCTGTGACAGGATGTTGGGGGGGAAAGGTCAAAGGTCACCCTGCCTTTATTAACAGAGCGTTTCTGAAATTCCATAAACTTAGAAGATCTTCAAACAGGAAGTCACACTGGACCTCTAAGAGAAGCACGCACATTCCAAGTCTAAACGCTGATCCCTTCAGAGGGGACAGAAGAGAGGGGGTAGGGACATCAGCCAGGGCCCTGGTGAAGAGACAATAAAGTCAACCTTGTTCCCCTTGTGACACAGCAATGGTGTCTGAACATGGCAGTTTAGTGCAAAGCATGGAGTCATTAGGTCTCTTCCAATAGGCCTGTCCCTGAGGCCACCTTCAGGGCTGGCCTAGAGGCCTGGGCAAAAGGATACCTTGAAGGCAAAGGTACAGGCCTCTCTGAGGGACCCTGCTTAAGCTGGAATGAGGATGAAGGTGGATAAAGAGCAGGAGAGGGCTAGAGAAATGGAGTCTCCATCAGGGAAGGGCAGTGACCAGGTGTCCTGACAGATAGAGTGTGCAAACTCTACCACAGCCCTGAGGCACGAGTCATAGTGCACACACAGATACGGGACACCCCAGAGATCACAGGGGTACTTACAGCAGTGCCATCCTCCCCACAGACCAGGAGCAGAAGACTTCCCACAACGGGGAGGGACATCGGCCTACAGGCTCCAGGTTAAGGAGCAGGTGGGGCTGGACTTAGGACATGCCCTATGGTCAGTGGGGCCTGTGACTAGTGACACACAGCAAAAGCTTGGGAAAGAAGAGAACAGAAAGGCCACCAGCTCTGGTTCTACATGTGACATCTGGGGGCACATGAGTGGGTAGCCACACAGAGGCAGAAGACAGGCACCACCTCCAAGCGAGAGGCCTCCGCCCACGGGACAGGTCTGCTCTGTGCCCAGAATCACAGCCCTGCACAACACAGCGGCCACTGATGCCAGATGCGGGGCCCAGGAGCTAGGCTGGGGTTACCAAACATGAAGTGTTCCCCACAGGCCCGTGTGTGGAACTCTTGGTCCCCAGATGGTGGCACTGTTTGGGGAACTTTCTCCAGCAGGTGGGTCCTTGCTGGAAAAAGGTCACGAGCGGGTTCATGTCTCTGCCCCTCCCTGTCTCTCAGCTTTCAGGCAGTGCAGCAGAACAGCTCTGCTCCACATGTTCCAAGTGACCAGAGACTAAACCCCCCAAACTGTCAGTCCAAATAAACCCTCCTCCCTTTGGTTGTTTCTAGCAGGGGTTTAGGTCACATGACTTGAAAGTCAATTAATAGCAACCAGGGAACGTCAAACTAGCCAGGGCTAAGCAAAGCAGGATAAATAAAGCAGGTGGAGCCAGCCCCAACATCTTCCAAACCAGAAAGAGAAAGAAAAAACTCAAGAAACACCAGGAGCTGAGAAGATGGCCCACTTGTGAAAGCAACTGCCACATGAGCATGAGCCCTGCATCCATGTGAAAGTCGGGCATGGCAGATCTCTAGATCCAGTTCTGGGGCACAGGGACAGGCAGATGCCTGGCGCTCAACGACCAACCAGCCGTGCCAAATTGATGAGCTCTTAAAAACCAAGGTAGAAAGATTCAGAAAGAGCTCAGCAGTTAAGGGCACTGACTGCTCTTTTACAAAGGACCTGGGTTCAATTCCCACATGGAAGGTGGTTGCCGCCTTAACTCCAGTTCCACGAGATCTAATATCATCTTCTGACCTCAGTGAGCAAAGGCACACTCATGGTGCACACATATACACATAACATCTTTAAAAACAAATCTTTTCCAAAAAATAAATTAAGGGGACTAGAAAGATGGCTAAAGTAGTTAAGAGCACTGGCTATTCTTCCAGAGGACTCAAGTTCAATTCCCAGTACCCACATGGCAACTTGCAACCATCTATAACTCCAGTTCAAGGGACTCAGACACCCTCTTCTGACCTCCTAAGACACTACACATGTGTGGTGCATACATAGACATGCAAGCAAAACACACACACACACACACACACACACACACACAGAGAGAGAGAGAGAGAGAGAGAGAGAGAGAGAGAGAGAGAGAGAGAGAGGAGAAGGAGAGAGAGAGAAAGCATCCTTAACACGGGACCTGAGGGCCATATCACTCACATATAAACTCTACTTGTGGAAGGCTGGCCATTATTCTAATCCTGACCTGACTTTTCCAGAAAAAAGAACAGATATGCTCATTGACTGTATTGAGAATGACATGATGTTAAAATTAATCTAAAAATAAATGGGAAAGTTAAAGCCAGAAGGTAAGCAAGGGGTCAGCGACTCAACATTTAGGGATGGGGTCAGGAACAGAGCAGAGACAACATACACTTTGTGCCTCAGAGACTTTATTTTCCCAGCCCTAGAAAAGGAGTACTTCACATATGTCAAAAGATTAGAGTGGAATTCAGCTGTGAAAAGGGCAGTCATAGGGAACTTGTTTTATATTAGAGGCACAGATTTTATTATCATTAAAGAAGAGATCAGTGTAAAAAGCAAGAATCTTATTTCTAAGGTCCCGGGTGCATGCCTGTGATTCCAGCACTCAGGAGGCAGAAATAGGTAGATCTCTGTGAGTTCAAGGCCAGCCTGGTCTACAGAGTGAGACCCTGTTGTTGTTGAGGAGGAGGAGGAGGATGGTGATAATGATGATGTTTTTAAGTTAAGATTTAGAGAATGTAGAAGAATGATGTGAAATGCAGTCTTCTGGCCATGAACTCACTGCAGTTGTGCTTAAACCTACACAAGATGAAGCCAATAGGATCAATCAACATTTCAACAGGCAACACTAATTGGACTCTGTGGGAAAAAACAAAAACAAGAAGAGGACATGAAGAGAGGAGGGAGACATGGGGGGTCCAGTTGTTTAGGAGGAATAAGGGGAGGGACTAATTAATATCCACTGTTTACATGTATAAACTTCCCAGTATAAACTCAGGAGGAACAGCTGAGTGGTAAGAGCACTTACACTACTCTTTCTTTTTTCTGGTTTTTCGAGACAGGGTTTCTCTGTAGTTTTGGAGCCTGTTCTGGAACTCATTCTGTAGACGAGGCTGGCCACGAACTCACACAGATCAGCCTGTCTCTGCCTCCCAAGTGCTGGGATTAAAAGCGTGCGCCACCACTGCCTGACTTGCTCCTCTTTCAGAGGGCCTGGGTTATGTTTTCAGCACCCTCAGGGCAGCTGACAACCATACCTAACTCCAGTTCCAGGTGGTCTTGTACCCAGTCACTCAGCTGGGACCAGGGACTCACGCAGTACATTTACACACATGCAGGCAAAATATGCACATAAACAATATTTTTATATTTTTAAAGAATAAATAAAAGATGCTCTATTTAAAAGGAAAGAAATGTGAAGAAGCAGTCTTCGGTGGGAGGATTTGACAGCTTCTCCTTTGAGCCCAGAAGGGAAGTATTTCACCTCATACCATGTCTCTTGAGCACCACAGGAGCAGCTGTGGCCAACGCAATAAGATAAGAAAAACAAACAAAAGGTGGAAAGACTCCCAGAAAGGCAGGGGCAAAACTGTCATTTTTCACAGGTGACAGGATTGTACACATGGACCTGAAATGACCTACTGACCAGTCGCCGGAAATACTGAGTAGAACAGAATGTTGAATACGAAATCAACACACAGTCACTGTCATATTTTCACGTAACAGGACTAAACCCAGGGCAGAGAGAAGACTCGGCAGCCAAGAGTGCTGCTGCTCTTTCAGATGGCTGACATTTGGTCCTTGGCACCATGTCGGGTGGCTCACAGGCACCCATAACACCAGCTCCAGGGGATCTGATGCCCTGTTCTGGCCAAGAGTGCTTGCATGCATGCAACATACAAAATCACACAGACAACCATTTATATAAATAAATAATAAAATAAGTCTTTAAAATATAGAACTAAACAAATAGACTTTTTTTCAAGGTTAGGGCTAGGGATGTCAGTGAGGAAATGGTTATTAGCAGGCTTGGAGCCCTGGATTTGATCCTCAACATAAATTTTATATATATATACATATATGGACACAACTTACCACAATATCAATGTATCTCATCTTCCTAGAAATAAATCTGATTGAAGACTTAGGAAATTGTATGCGACTTTAGTGCCAGTTGCCAATGAACACGTGAGTAAATGGGGAACATGTATCATAGTCACACTGCAAGAAGTTAAACACCATGTACATGGTTTCTTTTTTTTTGGTAAGGTTTTGTTTTTATTATTATTTCATGTGTATATTTGTTTTGCCTGCATGTATGTCTATGCATGATGTGCATGCCAAGTGCCCAAGAAGGTCAACAGAGAGGACATCAGATCTCCTGGAACTGGAGTTACAATCATGAGCCACCATGTGAGTGCTAAGAATCAAACCCAGGTCCTTAGGAAGAGCAGCCAGTGCTTTTAGTTCCTGAGCCATCTCTCCTGCCTTTTTCAAGTATTTATTTATTTTTAAGACAAGGACTTATGTAGCCCAAGGTGGCCTCAAAAATCACTATGTGACCGAGGACGACCTTGACTTTCTTTAGTATGAGGTGAGGGGAGGTATGGGCACCACTGTGTATCTGTGGAGGTCAGAGGACATCTGTCGGGGATAGGGTCTCCTTACACAGAGGCCTCTGGGGATTAAACCCCAGTGTGCTCAGCCATATCGCTGACCATCATTAAGATCATTGGTTTCTTTTTAATACAATCGTTTCCTCCTATGAACTTTCCTTTATTTATTTTTTTGTGGCACCAAAACATCACACATTTTCATTAGCGTGGAATGTTTTGTCAAGTTTCTTGGTCTTAACAATTTCCCTGTACAAACTGTGTGGTCTTAGGCAGATAAGATGGAGGAAGTTCCTTCTGGAGGGGCACCTGGGATTGTGAAGCTTCAAGCCCAGGATTCTGACTGAAGGTGCACACAGCCCTGGACCAGTCAGCTCAGAGGAAAGCCAAATGCCACTTCATCAGGCCACCCTGATGTCCTCTTCAGCTCAGTCTTTCTCATAACACCCTACCGAGTATGACATTAGGACCCCAACTTTGCTGTTTCTGAACACCTCTTAGTTACTAAGAGCCCACAGAAAGGAACTTTTCACTTCTGTGTCTGTGTCTACTGGCCCCACCCCCAAAATAGTGACAATGGTAGGAAGCTTTGAATGTCTATCTGTGACCATGGGCGAGGACTTTCAGTCACCCCCAGCCCACATTAGCCAAGATCACCCAGCCAAAAGGTCGTGGGTGAGAGTGGATGTGCAGGGGTTGTATGCCTGGTTGACTCACAGAGGTGCGCAGAGCTCAGGGAATGCTTGTTGAAAGATGAAGTGAAATGGGGGAGACCTAGGGGTGGGGGTGAGCTGTGGCTTTGGGGCATAGCTCAGAACCACCTCCCTGTAGATTCCCTACCCAGTTCCTTTCACCTAGAATGAAGGTGGGGTTTATGCTACTGAACCAAGATGCAGGGATGCTTTTAAAGAGGAATGTCAAGTCCTGACTCTCAGTTTCTTCCTACCACCTGCTTTGGCCTGGCCAAGGGGGCTGCCTCTGTCTTTCTGCTCCTCAGGGTTGGCTCCCCAGGGCCACCTGCTCTACCCAGTGCAAGGGATGAAAGTGCCGAGGGACAAGCAAACATGGGGGACTTAGAGCTCATGATGACCGTGGATAGACACAGTCACAGCACTTGACCTCTGCCCAGGCCCATTGCGCTCATTAAGCTAGGACCGAGTTTGCCTTTCCCATTAACCCCTGTGGGCTGCAGGTGCCATGCCAGGGTCCTGTTCAGGAAGTGGCTGACAGATCCCTGTCCCTTCCATGCCCACACCAAGCCCTTTTTCCACTATCTCCTGTCCCCATTCTTGCTACAAGAAACAGGCCTTGTACTGTCTCTTATTGTCTCCAAAATGTAAAATTACTGGTGGCACCGTGTTCTTGTACCAAATTAGCCACACTTAACTCAAGTGCCTGCGGCCGGCAGCTTCTGCGAGTCTGGGCACGCCTGAGTGCACTGCAGAAGCTGCCTCACTTGATTCTACTTGAAACCCCAGGCAACAGTAGCATCTAGTCTCGGCTCTGCCCTGGCCCATCCCTGACCCATCATCCTGAGCCCCAAGCTCTGCAGTGTCTCACAGGGACAGCAGCTCAGAATAAGGGAGTCTAAACACATCAGCAGGGCTCTGGGATCTCCACCTCTAGTCTCTCAAATGCCAGGTAACCTGGCACCAACAAAAAAGACACAGGATCCCCAAGGAAGGGGTGGGCAAGCACTCAGACTTTGTCTAGTGAGAGTAGAGCTGCAAGGAGAAAGAGGAGAGAAGAGCCTTCCCTAGAGAGGGGCGACGCTGGCCTCTATAGCTCACGTTTTCAGAAACTTGGTTTTGGTGACATAGTAACATGCTGAAGGGTAAGGACAAGGGGACTTTCTCCAGGGATGTCCAGAAAAGGAGAGCACCAGCCTCGCCCCTTCCACCGGCCATCCCTTTGCCTCGGCAGCTCACCTGCCTCCCGCCTCTGCCTCCCGCTTCAGGCTCTGGCCTCCGAGACTTCCCACCCAGAGAATCTTGCCACCGTGGGAATCTCTCCAAAATCTGTCTGAGCAGAACTCTCTGGTTCCTACTACTCCCAGGAACCTTTGAGTCTCTGGGCTGGCATCTGTACTCTCTCCATCCGCAGGGCTACCTCCCTTGGAAGCAAGCCTGGATACCTGACGCTAAGCGGCCCCTCAGTATACTTCGTCAGTTCTGCCAGGCCTCTCTCATTCACTCACACCTTGGTGAGTTTTCTCATCTCTCCGGCAGGGAACGTGCCTGTCCCCTTGGCTCAGGACATGGCTGGTCAGTGAGTGTATTACAATGAAGCTCCCCACATCTCCCTTTCTTGGACAGCTGAGCCCCACAGCCCTGCTAAAGAACCCAGAGACGTGGAAGCATCTGGGACACGGGAAGCAAGCTGGGAGCGAGCCAGGGCTTAGCCATATGCTCTGAAGGGTACTCCAGGATGAGGTGCCTCTCCTGCTGTATGCCAGGTTTGCACACCCCTGAGCTCTGCAAAGGCCCTGCTTCTAGAAGAAAGGCAGGACCCTGGACTGCAAGCCTGGGAGACATGACCCTGCTGGCCATACCTGGCACCCAACACACACTAAGTCCTTGGCAAGCACTTGCCCTGTTAGACACCACATCCTGAGAGACTGGAGTCAGCCTTGGGGAGGGAACCAAGGCTTAAATGTAAGGTCATGAAGGGAACACACTGCAAGTTTCAGGGAACCCAGGAGAGGCCCTGGTAGCTTGAGTCTGAGGGTGCTGGAGAGCAATGGAAGGCTTGGCACGGGACGTGGGGGTGGGGTAAAGTTCAAGCCAGACAGCTTCTGCAACCCACTTCTCGCCACCTATCCATCATCAATGCAGAGGCACCCTCACCTGGATAGTCCAGCTCTAGCTGATCCGGCAGATGGTTTCAGGGACAGCAGTGGCTCTGATTCTAGACATTCCAAGAAGTGTGCAAGCCCATACTACGTTTAAAACCAATCCCATCCCTCCAGGACCCAGCTCCACTCGGGCTACCCAATATGAGTCAACAAACGGATCCAGGGTTCTACCCAGAGCTGAGGTGGTGACAAAGATGATGATTATTTCCCATTGCCTGGTTGCCGGGGTCCAAAGTTAGTTCCTTGAAGTTTGCTGACCTCTCTATTTGAGGTACAGAATAAAAAATATGAAGCTTAAAACTCATTAGCATTGTGGGTTCTTCCCCTTCTTGGAGTCAGCCGCAGTCCCAACTGCGCCAGCAGCTGAACTATAAGTAAGAAAGAACCTTTTCCGGCCAGGCGGCGGTGGCACACGCCTTTAGTCCAGCACCGGGAGGCAGGCAGGCAGATCACTGTGAGCTCAAGGCCAGCCTGGTCTACAGAGCAAGTTCCAGGACAGCCAGGACCATTACACAGAGAAACCTTGTTTCAAAACACCAAAAACTGGTGCGGCAGGTGTGCCATCAGAACCAAACAAATGCTGAGCCTGGCGAGGCCTGGGCCTTGACTGCAGATCCAGAGCCTGGTAGCGGAGCCATGCCACCTGCCATTCGGCCTCAGGCACCAACAGGGACCAGCCATGTGTAGAAGCTGTAGTTACAGACTTGACAGGAACACCCTGCAGAAGATGGTCCCTCTCTGTCCTGGGCTAGGGTACCCACAGTGGGGAATTCTAGGTGCTTGGACTTTATTAGTGACCCCAGTCTCACCCATTTCTCTTTTGTTTCTTGTGAGACTTCTCAGCGGTTCCCATGCCCTAGGCTGGGTCCCTGTGAGGGTTACTGTTATCTCTCAGCTTGTAGGAATCTAGAATCACCCAGGAGATGGGCCTCTGAGTAGCTTGTAGGGGATTGTCCTGATTACATTAATCGATATGGGAAAGACTTGTTTTAACCATAGGTGGCACCATTCCCTAGACTGGGGTTCAGAGAAAGGGCTCGGAGCAGCAGCAGGTGTTCATCACTGTCTGCTTACTGATTGTGGATTCAACACGACCAGCTGCAGTAAGTTCCTACAGCCTTGACTTCCCCACCCAATGGACCGGACCTTGAACTGTGACCTGAATTAAACATATCCTCCTTTAAGTGGCTTTTGTCAGAGGGAATACAGTAACAGGAAAAAAAAAAACAAAACAAAACATTTTTTTAAAGGCCCAGGTGAGAAGTTTAGGGGTATGGAGGTATCTGGACCTCAGGATAAGGAGACAGAGAGCAAGGCTCAGGGACATATCTGAAGGCACAAAGTCAAGCAGGGCAGGATGTGGCCTCAGGGAAGACCTCACTCACTGTCCTCAGGGCCATGGTCAGTCCCTGTATGTCTCTCCACCTTGATAAACTCTACTCACATTCTTCTGGGCCCTGGGCCCACCACGAGGTGCCTGGTCTGGGCCTGCTTTGTGCTGGAGAGGGAGAGGGAGGGACAAAGCCAAAGGAGCCTCATCCAGCCTCAGGGCCGGAAGCCAAGCTACCCTGCAGCTGCTGCAGGACCAGTAGTGACACCTGCCGCTCTGCGGACACCCTCCAGACAGCCAGAGACAATAAAGAGCCAATTAACACGGGTCTTCCAGAGATCCTGCTACAGATCTGCTGTGCTGTAGTTCTGACTTCTCACACCCCCTGGCTCTCGTCCACCTCTCTGTCCGCCTTGGCAGGGGGGCAAGAGGATGCCACAGATGCTCCCCTTTCTTCCTCTGCCCTCTACCTCCCTCTCGCCCGTCTAACGGCACCAGCTGAGAGGGCAGCCACAGCACACAGTCACAAATCTTCCATGTTATTCCCTCTCCTTTATTTACACCGGGCGCACAGTAGCAATTCAATCTGAAAAAAGCACCGTGTTTTCAGAGGCGTGCGGCCCAAGAAATTGATGTTTGCGTTAATCAATCTTGTAGGAGCCTGCAGGGCTCGGAGAGGTGCCACATGAAAGATTTCCTCTCTTGATTGATTGGAGCCCAAGTAGGGAGGGAAGGGGAGAAATCAACGTTCCCAGAGCCTGAACGTAGGAGAACTAGGTCAGAGTACTCTGGAGTTCTGCCACACTCTGGGAGCCCCGTAGTGTCTCCTCACCCAAAGTTAGGGCAGGCTGGCTGACAGGATTCCTGGCTCCAAACGTAGGTCTCTATGTCACCTGCTTCCCATCCAAGAGGCCTGGGGACATCCCTTCCGTGTGTCATAATCCTCCCACTGTCCACCTGGGTGGCTCTTTGGCCTCCCGAGGTTCCAGAGCTAAAAGTTCTGAAAGAACCCTGCACCCATGCAGCAGGAGATTGGGCTGTGGACAGAACAGCTCCGGGGCCTCGGCTGGGCTCCTCTACCAGGGAAAGTCCCTGGGCACTGGCCTGGAACAGACTATCTGCTGGCTCAGCTGGAAGTAGGGGTGGCACGCAGGCAATGAAGCAAGCCTGGTCACCTCTGTATTAGCAGCAAACCCAGAGACCTGGTCCCTTGCAGCAGGAGACCCAGACTGGGACTCCATGGTTAGCATTGGGAGTTTTTAATGACTCCTTCCTGGGTCCTGGGAAAAGCAAAGGGGAGACAAGGGGGACAAAGAGAGGTGACTGTGACACAGAAAGGCCAGACGTGCACCCATGCCAAATACTCTGAATTGGGGAGGGAGGTAATAAGCTATGAGTGACCACAAAATCTAGCTATACTTCATGATGTCCCCTGACTTATGAGAGGACCCCACTGGGCTCCCTAGATCCATGTTAGGGAGAGGAACCCTGAGTTCCCATAGGTGACCACTCACCTGCAGAAGGGCAGATTCAGGGCCTAAAGCTAGAGCTTAGAGCCCAGGGCCAACCCATTTGTTTCCAAAACCTGGGTTAGTGCCTTGACACTGAACAGGTAAACCGACTTCAGGGTGCCTGGGATACCAGCAGTCTGACCACTTCTCAAACAGACGGTCAGAACATTACACTTCTGGAGGCTGGAGGGAGACCAGTTTCCAGAGCTTAGAAGAAGTCCTCCCCTAGCCAGGACATCTGCTTCACCCACCCACCCACCCACCCCCAGGACACTGTGACAATCACAGCACACAAATGAAGCTCATGTCCACTGTAATCCCAGTCTTTGTTGACTACACACCTCCTGTATGCCGGGGACTGAGTTCTCAGTAGCTAATATAATGTAAGAAACAAGGACCATGTCCAGGGGCCGTGTCCCATCTCACAGGGCAAAAGCTGGACACCAGAATGGCCATGTCTCCTCAGTGGGAAGCTAGGTCCACAGAAGGGACACCCTCTTTAGGACCCTGTCCCTAGAGATCTGACAGCTGCCCTAGAACACTGTTGCCTGCCTGTGAGGCAGTGCAGGCAGGAAAGGCACTGACAGAGAGATCTTGGGTGGTTAGCTCCAGTCTGTCTTGCTACTCTACCCAGAATGCTAAAGCAGAGGATCACTTGGGCTCTGGGAGTTTGAGACCAACCTGGGCATAAACCCAGCTAAAAACAAAAACCTACATGTACAGGTGAACTAGGAACTTGGACCCCTGCGGGCTGCCTGAGCCAATCCCTCACACTGTGGGCCCTTCCGGTGGGCCCCTCATGATGCCCGTGGGCTGAGCACTCAGCAAACGCACTCCACCACTCAGCAGCCGTGAGAGGAAATAGATTCTTGGGAATGGTCAAAGGCTACATGGAGCCTGCTAATTGGGTGACCTTTGCCCCATTTCCTCACACGCGCACATACACACACGGTCATATCTTGTTGATTTTCCAGCAAACAAACATGATTTCTGGTTCTGTAACAGAATGTCCTGTTTAGGTCTGCAGGAGCCAAAGGGGTGACCCTGAACCGTCCACTGCAGGACTCACTTCCAGGAAGAGTTCACTAGACCCGGCAGGAGCCCCAGAGCACAGAGCCTGTCTCCAAGGCCAGCGGCATTGCCTGCAGTACAATCACTGTGCCTTGCCCAGGTCTCCGCCTCCAGCCTAAGCCACACACAGCACAAGCACCAGGCAAGAAAGAAGCCTTGACGGCGTCAATATAAAGATTGCCGTGTGGAGCTGCAAAGATGGGCTGAGTAGGGAGCGAGCGCTGCTCATGCAGATCGTGGGAGGACACACTTTTAATCCTGACACGCAGAAGGCAGAGACAAGAGAGTTCTGGGACAGTCTCATCTACATAGTGAGTTCCAGGACAGCCAGGACTACAACATAGTGACATCATGTTTTCAAAAGACAGAAACAAACAAACGAACAAACAAACAAAAGAATGAGGGATGCTCTCGGAGAAGATCCAAGTTAAGTTCCCAGGACCCACATTAGGTGGCTTCACTACTGTCTATAACTCTAGGGGACCCAACACACTCTTATGGGTTCCACAGGCACCCGCACTCAGAACACATACATACACAGTATACACATAATTGAAAACAAATCTTAAAAAAAAAAAACTTAACTGGATAGTGATGGCACACGCCTTTAAGCACTGAGCTTGGGAGGCAGAGGCAGGCATATCCCTGTGTGTTCAAGGTTAGCTTGGTCTACACATGGTACACATGCATACAAACAAAACACTAGAACATGTGAAATACGATAAATCTTTTTTATTTTAATATGGGTTTCAGCTGTCAAGAATAAACTACTCTTCCAGAGGACCCAAGTTTGGTTTCTAGCACCCATGTTAGACAGCTGACAGCCGCCTGCAACTCCTGCCCTGGGGGATTCACTACCCTTTTCTAGCCTTCAAGGGCACCAGCAGGCACGTGTACCTACTCACAAGTAGACACAGAATTTAAAAGAAAATAAATCCTAAAATGCAAAATAAAATTTTTAATAAAAGTTGTCATAGGCTGGGACAATAATAATTCAGGTGTAGCCAGGCGGTGGTGGTGCACACCTTTAATCCCAGCACATGGAAGGCAGAGGCAGGCAGATCTCTGTGAGTTCGAGACCAGCCTGGTCTATAAGAGCTAGTTCCAGGACAGGCTCCAAAGCCACAGAGAAACCCTGTCTCAAAAAAACCAAAAAAAAAAAAAAAAAAAAATCAGGTGCAAGAGTGCCTGCTGTGCAAGTGTAACGACCTATGTGTGACCTGCAGTGCCCATAAAGAACCAACAGTGTACACTGCTGGCCAGGTACCAAGGAGCAGGAAAGAGAAGGACACTTGGAGCTTGGTGGCCAGCAAGCCCAGCCCAATGAGTAAGCCCCCACCCAGGCCCCAATGAGAGATCCTGTGTCAAAGACTCAAAGATCAATGTGGGGACTGCTGGAGAATGACACCTGAGATTGACCTTCCCATCACACACACACAAATGCGTGCATGTGCACACTTACTTGCACATACACACATAAAAAAAAATCGACGTGGAAAACAAAAATATATAAATCAAGAGGCTCAGCCAACAAAGGAAAGGCAAACTAGAGGAAAGAAAAACAAAGTTTTCACAAGAGACAACGGAAAGAGATTTTATTGACATACCCGAAATTCCAACAAACGCACACAGAAGGAGGCTCTTCTGCTAGAGGGAAAGCCTGTCACAGGCATGGCTGACCGCAGCGTGTTTGCAATAGTTTTAACATCTCAAAATGCAAAATGTAAAAACTGAGAGGATAAAGCTGTGGAGACTGGGAGCGGGTGTGAGTGCATGCCCACAGTCCCAGCACTCAGGAGGCTGAGGAGGGAGGACGGAGAGTTTGAGCCCAGTCTTAGCAGCACAGTGAAAACAAAAGCATATTAAAGGGGCTGATACCTCTTTACCCCCGCCCAGCTGACGATGCCTTTGGTCAATCTAAAAATCAGCAAGGAGTGATATCCGGTGTTGTGTCTGGGGAAGGAGCTGCGGTCATTACGGCTATTACCAAACACCGACAAGAAGCAGCGTAAGGGAGGAAAGGTGTGTTTAGGCTCACATGTCAGAGGATCCGGTGCAGCATGGTGGAAGGGCCTGGTGGTGGGAGGCTGCATCTCGTGCCTCGGTAGATCAGGAAGCATCAAAAGGACATGCTAGCACGGAGGTGATTTTCTTTCCCTCTCCCTTTTCACTCACTCTGAGAGTCTAGCCCCACGGAATGGTGCCACCGCATTCATAGTGGGTCTTCCTTCCTCTGTTAAGCCTCTCTAGAAATACATCATGCATAGGTCTGTCTCCCAGGTGACTCCAAGTCCTGTTCAGTTGACAATGAAGTGAGTCATCTCCACTCCTTGTCAAGTCCACTCCTTGTCAAGTTGACACCCAAACATGTCACTCTTAAACAATAACAGTCCAGTTTTGGTTACCATCCAAAGCGTGTTCAGCCCAATGTCAAAAGTCCCTATAGTCGGGCTGGAGAGATGGCTCAGTGGTTAAGAGCACTGCCTGCTCTTCCAAAGGTCCTGAGTTCGATTCCCAGCAACCACATGGTGGCTCACAACCATCTGTAATGAGATCTGGCGCCCTCTTCTGGTGTGCAGGCATACATGCAGACAGAATACTGAGAATACTGAATACTGAAATTACAAATGTGAGCCACCACTCTCAGTTAAGAACTTGTTTATAAAAAAAAAAGTCCCTATAGTCTTTGATGGCACCACTTGTTCAAAAGTACATTTTCTTCTGATACTCAAGAAATTCTTAACTAAGAACTCAAATAAAATTTTTAAATTTTTTAAAAATATGTATAAGTATTTTGCCTACATGCATGCCTGTGCACTGCATACATATCTGGTGCCTGTGGAACTGGAGTTAAGAGCGTACAGTGGAGTTACAAATGATTACGAGCCAGCATGTCAGTGCTAGGAATCGAACCCAGTTCCTCTGCAAGAGCAATCAGTGTTCTTAGCCACTGAGCTATAGCTGCAGCCCAACTTACTTATTTTTGTCTTCTGGGTTTGAGTGTTTTACCTTCATGCATGCACATGCACTGTGTATGTGCCTGGTGCCCATGGGGGTCAGAAAAGGGCATCAGATTCCCAGGATCAGATAGTTGTGGGGAACCATGTGGGTGCTAGGGATCCAACTTGGTCCCTCTGCAGGAGCAACAAGTACCCTGCAGCCCTAAATTACATTTTTGAAAAATGAGTCCTGGTTTTGTCTGTTTTAACTTTTATTGATTCTTTGCAGATTTCACATCATGCACCCCGATCCTACCCATATCTCCATTGTCGTTCTACCTCCACACCCGCCCTCCACCCTTGCAACCTCCCCCTAAAACAAAACAAAATTTCAAAGAAAAACCAAAAACCAAACAAAGCAAACAAACAAAACACAAAACAACAAAAACAACAACAACAAACAAAAAAAGGAGAAGAATCTCATTATGGAAGCTGTAGTGTGGCCCGCTGAGTCACACACACAGTTCACCCTTTAGTCCATACGCCCTTACTCGCAAGTGTTCATTCCCATGAGACCTCCGGCTTCCACCACGCCATCAACAGCGGGCTCTCGCTGGGCTCTCGCTAGGCTCTCTTGGATATCCTATTATTACCCTGTGTTGTGGGGATCCTGCAGTTTTGGATTTGTAGGTTTGTCCCGTTCACGTGTTCCAACGGTTCATAGATGAGATGTATGTTGGGGTGTACCAACTCATAGTCCTGTTTCTGGGCCTGGGTGGTATCTGGGCTGGTCAACCCGCCAGGTTCACCCCATTGTCACCACCCAGGTGAGCTCTCCAGCACTGTCTACCAGCGCACCCAACGCACCCTGCGGCAAGGAGCAGAGCCAGTTCCCTTGCTCTCGGGCCCTTGGGTCAAGCCCATCCACACTCATGCCATCAGGGCCAGCTTCACTGTCTCGCCCAGGTGAGGTGCAGGGCCCACTCTCTATTGCTATAGGAGGCATGGGGCACAGAGGTCAGCTCTCAGGCCCTCAGGGCTGTCTCACCTGCACTCCCAACAACAGAGTCAGCTCTAGTGTGCTGTCCAAGTGAGGTGTAGGGTCTGCTCTCCCGTGTGCTGCAGCAGGTGAGGGACAGAGCTAGTTCTCCAACTCTCATGATCCAGGGGCCCAGCCCTCTCACCCACCTTGGGTAACAAAGGGTGGGAGGGGAGGGCATCTTTCCCTCACCCGTGCCACCACATGGCAGACGAGGGAGGGCCGGGTCAGCTCTGCTGTTCTCACACCCTCTGGGCCAGCTCACCTGCATCCCCAACAACAAGGTCAGCTTTAGCGTGATGCCCAGGTGAGGTGCACACTCGTGGTGAGGAGTTGGACCATCTTTCCTGATTGGGGAGGGGACAGCTCTCCTGCTGCAGAATCTAGGGAGGGGCAGGGCCAGCTGCCCCAGGGTCAGAAAGGAGAGGGACCAGCTCAGCATGGCCCTCGGATATCAAGACACTTGGTTCCTATGACCCCCGTGGTAACACGGGCCATGAAGAACAACACAGACCTCAGCCACAGCAGAACCATGGATCCAGACAAGGCCCTCAGGAGCCGCCCACGGCCATGTGTCAAAATAGTCCAAGTGGCAGCACAGGCCACCCAGATCAGTGTGGCCCTGGTAGCAGCATGGCCCTCTGACACCAGCACTCTGATACCAGACCCTGGGTATCCACACAGCCCTTGGAGGTAACAGGGGCCACGGACACCAATACAGACCCTGGCTGTGATAAGCTCACGTTTGGTTTTTTTGTTTGTTTTTTAACAGCACAAAATGGACGTTCCTATTCCAAAGGGGAAGAATGAAAAGCAAAATCAGAACATGGCCAGAACAAAACTCAAAGGGGCAAGTATCAAGTCCTATGTTCCATGTCTAGCACCTGAGGCTTGTGGTGACCCCGCCTACACTCCAACACCCTCGACCAATCCCATCCCTCCAAGTCTCCCACCTGCAGCACATTTAGCCTCCCTGGGTCCGCTCTACCATGTGCCTGCAGCTTTCCTGGACAGCTGCTCCGCAGTCCCGCAGTCTCCAACATCCTGGCATCGCCACTGCAATGCAAGTTTCCACCTTCAAGCTTCACACAATGGTCTCTCAGGGGCCCCTTGAAGGGACTCCAACCCTGTCACAAAGTACTGTCACAGCGACTTTCTGGAACTTTGGTGTAAACCTCCACAACCCTGTAACCCTGGATTCTTCACGTCTGCAAAGCAGGCACCTCAAAGAAGATCTAAGTCATCCTGAGGCCAGCCAGGACCCTCCGGCCACAGCTGTGCATCTTGGGAGCCGAAGGTGGGGAAACACTTCCCAGATGGCTGTTTGTATTCTCAGTTCAGTCTCTCTTCTTTCAAATGATTTTGCATTTTTGCCACATCGAGGCTTGGGGTCTTGCCTTCAAGGAACTTTTTGCATTGTTTACCCAGAGCCAAGTGTGAGGTTTCTTATGAGCATCTCTGTGGCAATCACAGATGCTTTCTGTGCACCCTGCTTGTCTGTAACTTTAAACGCTCCTTGCCAAACTGTACATAAGTTGTGTCTTCTCGCTCCCCTCAATGCTCTCCACCACTGCTGACTTGGGTGAGAGCGGTGAGCAGTAACCATGCCGCGGTCTGACCGCTGTCCTGGATTGTAATTTCCTCCACCAAACCAATTAGTCCAGCACTTCCAGAACTTTTTATTTCATTTTTTATTTTATATTTATTCATTTTATGTGTATGACTATTTTACCTACATATACATATTTGCACCATGTCCATACCTGGTGTCTGAGAAAGTCAGAAGAGGCATTGAATCCCCTGGAATTGGAGTTATACGTGGTTGTGAATCACCATGTGGGTGCTGGAAGTTGAGCCCAGGTCCTCTGCAAGAGCAACAAGTGCTCTTAACCACTGAGTCATCTCTCCAGACCTGCCTCATTACTTTAGAGTTGAATTCCCCCAAATGCTTATGACTCGGTCAGATTCTTTACCAGAATGTAACATGAATGGTCTCTAGCCCAATTCCCAATAGCATCCTCTTTTCCCGTTGAAAACCCATGGGACACAACTTTCCGATCCATGTTTCTGTATTGATTGCTTTTCTCACTGTTGTGACCTACAGCAGATGATCAAGCCACAGGGCTGGAGAATGAGTTCCTCAAACCCACCCTACACAGAGACTCCAGAATCCTAAGGCCATGGCGAGTGTGGGCTCCCACTAAGCAGAGACAGCTGCAAGGACTATTTCTGGCAGCTAAAAGCTTGCACGGAGGGACAAAAGAAACAAACACCCTGTTAGGAACTTTGACAGTGTCTAGGACAGATGCTGACCCTCTGCCGAAGGGAAGGGCCCATGGAAAGAACATCTGGGCACAGGTGTTCCAGAGGACAGTAGTCCCCACCCTCCCAGCCCTACCTGGGCTCTCTATGCTACAGAGAAGGCCTGAGTCCAGATCTTTCTAGTGGATCCTGGGGTGGTGGCTTTGCCTCCCTTTTTTTTTTATTAAAGACATATTTATTAATTATATATACAGGGTTCTTCCTGAATGTATGCCTTCAGGCCAGAAGAGGGCACCAGATCTCATTACTGATGGTTGTGAGCCATCAGTTGCTCACATGTAGTTGCTGGGAATTGAACTCAGGACCTCTGGAAGAGCAGTCAGTGCTCTTAACCTCTGAGCCATCTCTCCAGCCCTTTAAGATGTTGTCTGTCACAAAATGAGTCCCCTGGTGCTCAGCTGCAAGAAGAAGGGAAAGAACAGGCTGTCAGATTCATCCCCACTTGAGGCATGACTTTTGGCTAAGGAAGTTAGATCATTTCAAGCTCCCTAGAGACCAATGTACAGTGGGGACTGCAAAGGGCTGGCCTGGAAAAGGTACTTTGTCCTCTGCACCTTCAGGCCATGCTCCAGTGGGCATAACTCCTCACGGGGCAGCCCTGCGGTTCATGGGCAGCCCCCAGGCAAGCCTAGCCCACCCTCCATCTGTTCCCAACTGCTGCCACACCTGCTCCAGTTGTGGTCCTGATGTCCCCTGGATCCTATATTTGCCAAAAGGCTCTGCAGTGCCTACCGGAGGCATCGTGGACAGGGACATAACTAGGCATGGGGTGGCCGGGAGACCAGCTCAGAGGGCATCCTGATATAGAGACCCTGAAGTGGGGAAAGTCGAACATTCTAGCAGGGAAGGAAGGGTGGGGCCAAGGATGGGCCGCGCAGGGCTTGTGGCCTGTCAGGCTGGCTACCTCAATGTTCCCATTGGGTCAACGGTCAACTTACAGTACATCTGAAACATAGAATGAACCCAAGTTATTATGTCCAAAAGCCCTTGGAGTCATGCATGGTCACAGCTGTACTCTTCCAGGAATGCAGACTTCCCCCAGACTGGAAAAAGCAGTCCCTAGCAAGTATCTCCTGTATTTCACACACAGGAACTGGCCACAGAGAAGAGCTAGCACTGGGTTCTGACTCGTGGGAAGGAGCTGCTTCACCTGGGGGGACAGACCTAGAGAAGAGACATAGAACTGTAGCCATATCATTGACTGCACGTCACCTGTGGTCTCATGACACCCCATTTTACAGAAGACATATGTGAAAATGGAGACATAGAGAGTAGTAGGCTGAATGTTGCCCCTTCCCAAAGATACATCCTTGGAAACCTACATCTGTCCGTGCTTGAGAAAAGGGACTTTGCAAATATGAATGGGTACAGGATCATGAAAAGAGATCAGTGTGGATTGAAGGCCCTAAATCAAATGACAAGTGCCATTATAAGAGACACACAACACACGGGGAAGCAAGGAGAGGCTTTAAGAGGAAGAAAAAGAAATTTATTGGCACATTCTTAGCCCCAGGAGTACCTGGGAGAGACCAGAAAGACCATCTCTCCAGGAGCCTTGGGAAGAGTCAGCCCCCCAACCCTCAAGCCTTGATGTTGAACTCTGACCTTCAGAACAGGAGAGAATGCCTTTGCAGTTCTAGCTTGTGGGCCTTCGATGATGTAGTCTCAGGATGCTCAGAAATTTTTATCTGCTCCAGGAAAAACCAAAACCCAGCCTGGATGTGGTGTCCTGGACATGGGGCCTGTGCCCCAAGCTCCAGACCTCCCTGTCTGCCGCCCCACCCAAATGGGAAGCTTAGGTGAGCAGAGCCAGGCCCATTTGGCCTTCACTTCAGCTTTCCGAGCACACCAGTGCCCAGCTGCTCCAGCAGGTGTCCTGGAGCCCCATGGATCCCACAGCACATTCAGTCTGGTGTTGGCACTTCCCCCGTGGCTCAGTGAGTGTGGGGCTAGCAGGGAGCAGGCATAAATGGACAGGCCCCAGTTCAACAGAATGGGAAATAGCAGAGGCTACCAGGGACCACAGGAGAAGGTCACTGTCACTGAGTCGGGATTGGGGCACTAGGGAGAACACAAAAGGAATAGGCTGGCTTCAGGAGATAACTGCATGCGACCCCAGAGCAGTGGTTCTCAACATGTGGGTCACCACCCCTTTGGAGGTTCACCAACCCTTTCACAGGGGTCTCCTAAGACCATCAGAAAACATGGATATTTGCATTAAAATTCATAACAGTAGCAAAATGATAGTTATGAAGTAGCAATGAAAATCATTTCATGCTGGGGAGCATCACAACATAAGGAACTGTATCAAAGGGCTGAAGCATTAAGAAGGTTGAGAACCACTGCTCTAGATAGATGATAGAAATTTGGTCCCTGGCCTAGATCTCAGCCTTCCTGCTTCTCCAGTACAGCTAGGGCCTCCAAAGCTAGAAGGAAGTTGTCTCCCTGTCTGTCCCTAGCCAATAGCCACCAACTCCACAAAAACAACTGAATGAGAGAGAAACAGAGCAAACCCACTTCATCCAGACTGCCTCTGGTCCCACTAACAGAACTACCAGAGTAGCCCAAGAAGATTCCAGAACAGCCTGGAGGGCAGATGACTTGTATTTGAGTCATGCCTGGTCTCAAGGGCCTGGGGCCCTGTCCCTCCCTCCTTCAGGCCCTTAGGACTCTCCCAGGGAGCTGGTAGTGGGATATTTATATATTGGAGGAAGGGCAGCCCCAGCTTGGTCCATGCAGAACTTCCGGTCCTTCAGCCAAGGGGCCAGAGCAGGATGGGAGCACTCCAGAGGCAGCTGGGTCAGGCACGAAAGGTCTCTGGACAAACGCCGACCCTGGGAATGCTGTGTCCCCTCATTTGCCTGCACGTCCGGGGGTCAGTGGTTGTTTTATTAATAGAGGACCCCAAGGAGAAGCTTCACCCCACTGCATGGTCATTCACCTCCCTGTAGAAGTGGAAAAGCATCCAGGACAGGCTGGACCAGAGACACAGGGGCATCCCCTGGAGGGAGCACAGCCCCAGTTGCTCTTGGGGGGCATCTCCCAGAGAGAGCCTGACCTCAGTCATCCTCTGGTGTGAGAAATAAAAAGCTAATTTGCCAGATCTCTGACTCCCTCAGACAACAGCTACTCCAAACCAACACCAGTCTCATTGAGACATGGGAAGGCAACACATTGCCTGTATAGTCACATAACAACACATAGTCACATCACAACACATAGTCAGCAAAGCCTGGGCAAGGACCTATCTGCAGGACACTGGTGTGGTCAGAGGTGTCCTTAGACAAGGTCCTGTTAAGACACCTAAACCAACCATGCACAACAAGAATCTCTAGTCCAGCCCTTTGTCCCCTGCAGGGACTCAGCTGAGCCTTCAAAGCCACTAGTTGGTTATATCTTTCCAGGGCTACTCACAAGAAACAGATGATCTGGTTTACAGAAACACAAGCTGTGTCCCTCAGAAAATCTGGTGACTGCATTGGACTTTTCGGTTCACATCTCTTTGGTTTCCATCTGTCTTCTGGGTGGCATGAAAAACACATGGCGTATTCGTTATTTCCTTTGTTGCTGTATAACAAAACACCTGACAAAAGCAATTTAAGGAAGGAAGTGTTTGGGGGGCTCACAGTTTGAGGGTATAATCCATCATAGTGGGGAAGACATGGCAACGGGAGCATGAGGCAGCTTGGTCACGGGGCATCCATACTGAGGAAGCAGAAAGGAATGGATGCTGGGGCTCTTCCCGCTTTCTCCTTTTTATTCAGCCTGAGAGCCCAGACCATGAAATGGCACTGACTACTTTCAGGGTGGATCTTCCTACCTGGATTAACACAATCTAGAAGATTCCTCACGGACATGCCCAGAGGTTTGTCTCATAGGTAACACTAGATCCTGTCAAGTTGACAGTCAACAGTAGTCATCACACGTGGGAATAGCACGTATGCACAACACAGATGCAATAGGACGTGACTGGTTCAAGGCAGCACTTACTGAGGACCCAAAAACCACAGGCCCAGAGCATTTCCTAGCATTCCTAGGGACCTCTGAGACTGTAGACCCCTTTGGGTCCTGTGCGTCAGCAGAGGTGCTAGAACAGGATCAGAAGTCTCCAAAAGTGGCTGGTGTTGCCTTCCCACCACCCTGTGAGCATTCCAAGTCTTGGTTTTTCTATCTAGAAAATAGGACAGCCATAGCTGGCCGTCCTGAGCTGAGCCTACCGTAGAGACAAGCTACATCATGAGGCTCTCTGATCAAGTCCCTCTGGGAAAGAAACTAAAGCACAAGCTAGGTAGGAAACTTGTCCCAGCCAGAGAGAAGAGGGAGTCAACAAACCAGCCATGCCCAAGGCCTGAGGCTCGGAGGTTGAGAGCAAAAGTCCCTTTGCCCAGGACCCAGGCAGGACCCAGGACCAGGTTGGTTTTTCCAGAGCCTCTGCACCCTGAGTGGTGCAAGCCCGCCCCCAAGTGGAGACTGGTGGGATTTCTGGGTCAGAAGTCCTAAGAAGTACAACTGTCTCCACCAACAGAGGGGTAGGGCAGCCAACCAGCCACCACCAGTCAGGGGTGACCTGATTCTAAAAGTCACTGTTCAGTATGACAGCCTCGCAGTGGCCTTGAAGCTGACCCACTGGGCTCCAGTGGTCATCCTGAAAGGCGTGTGACAGCACAAGAAGGGACTCAGGTAATCAAGGCCTTCTATTTGAAGAGGCAATGAGTGGGTCCTTAGGGTCTGTCTCATGTTAGCCTGACTCTGAACCTCTCAGGAGTTCTGGGATGTCCTGAGACTGGTTGGTGGTGGAGTGCTGTGAGGTGGAGGTTGGGCTCTCTACCCTCTGCCTCACCTGTGCAGCCCTCAGACACTGCCAGGAATCTAGTCTCCCAGAGAAATCCCCCAAGATTAGCCTCACCAGCAGCCTCTACTTGAGCAGGATGACTCCCATGCTCTAGCCTTGGGCCCCAGCCTCCTTGCTAGGTGCACAGAGCTTCAAGTTAAGAGGAACAGGTACACCTAGGCCATCAACTACCTCCTTTTAGCCCACATTGGTCTCCAACTTCCCTCCAGTTACCTGAGTCCTGATTCATTAACCTTTCTCCAGATCAAGAGCAGAAATTGTACCTGAGATCTGGGAAATTCAGACTCCCCAAAGTATGGAGGTAAGTATTGTAAAGAGGCCAAAAGAGCTTTCTCATCTGAATGATGCAGGCCCCATGTGCTGGTCCAAGGGGAGTGGAGATGTGGCTTTGTTGAACTATTAGGGGATGTGGTTTTGTTGAAATAAGTGTGGCCTTGTTGGAGGAAGTATGTCACTGTGGGGGTGGACTTTGAGGTCTCCTATGCTCAAGCTGCACACAGTGTGGTACTCAGTTCACTTCCTGTTGTCTGTGGATCAAGAGGTAGAACTCTCAGCTCCTTCTCCAGTTCTGTCTGCCTGTATGCCACCATGTCCTGCCATAATAATAATGGACTAAACTTCTGAAACAATAAGTCACCCCAATTAAATGTTTTCATAAAGAAGAGTTGCCATGGTCATGGTGTCTCTTCACAGCAATAGAAACCCTAACTAAGACATTCCATCTATATCTCGAACCCAATGCATTATAAACATGTGGGATAATTGTCAGAGGAATCAAACTGGATAGGTTGGATTTCTTGGTTGATAAAACTAACCAGAGATTCTAGACTCAGTTTTGTGGCTCAGGGGCCATAGAGTGGGTAAAGAGGATCCAACAGTTTGACTGGTTGGCCAAAACATGGCCCAGAAGGTAGGCAACACTAAAATTGAAGCCCAGAACTGCTTTGATGTCAGAGTGTAGTAGTTTTAATGTAATTGGCCCCTAAAAGCTCATAAGGAATGGCATTATTGGGAGGTGTGGCCTTGTTGGAGGAAGTGTGGACTGTGGAGGCGGGCTTTTAAGGTCTCATATATGCACAAGCATGCCCAATGTCCCAGATCACTTCCTGTTGCCTGCAGGATCAAGATGTAGCTCCTTCTCCACACTCAGCTCCTCCCCCAGCACCATGTTTGCTTGCATGTCACCATGTCCTGCCATGAATGATGAACTAAATTTCTGAAACTGTAAGCCACCCAATTAAATGTTCTCCCTTACAAGAGCTGCCGTGGTCATGGTGTCTCTTCACAGTTACAGAAACTTTAACTAAGACACAGAGGAAAGTGTCCAGGGGCTCAGTGGGATTGGAACATTACACTAGATTTATCCCAGCACGTCTGTTCATGCATACTGAGTGGACCACTCACATCTTACCATGACTGTAAAAAGCCATTTTTTCCAGGGGATCTCCAGCATCAGTGGGGAACACTGTGCTCTCTCGCCATATTTCAAAAATCGCAATGTGAACCATTGCCATGCTGGGACCCATAGCTGCAACACAGGTATTTGATGGGCATAAGGATCAATAACAATATAACATGGGTGTGGTGACAACAAGGACAGCAGAATCAAATAGTAGTAAAAATGACCAACTCTGGGAGATTTAGGTGCTGGCTAGTTGATAGAGGTGTCCTGAGAGAAGAAATAGATGGGTAGTCTACATTGTCATTTGATTGTATGAGAAAACATTTTGAAGCCAAGTGAACAGAAGTCTAATTTAAATTAGCTAACAGAATTGTAGCTTCTTAAATAATTGTCTAACTTGAACCAACCTATAAGCCCAGAGATCATGATGGCATGTAATGTCTTAAATTCCTTTTCAACTTTTTAAAAAGATTTATTTATGGGGGCTGGAGGGATGGCTCAGAGGTTAAGAGCACTGACTGTTCTTCCAGGGGTCCTGAGTTCAATTCCCAGCAACCACATGATGGCTCACGACCATCTGTAATAAGATCTGGTGCCCTCTTCTGGCCTGCAGGGACACATGCAAGTAGAATGCTATATACATAATAAATAAATCTTTAAAAAAATTATTTATTATGTTAACAGTGTTCTGCCTGCATGTATGCCTGCAGGCCAGAAGAGGGCGCCAGATCTCATTACAGATGGTCATGAACCACCATGTGGTTGCTGGGAATTGAACTCAGGACCTCTGGAAGAGCAGACAGTGCTCTCAACCTCTGAGCCTCACTCCAGCCCTTTAACTTTTCTTTTAAACAAATCTTTGCCGGGCAGTGGTGGCGCACACCTTTAATCCCAGCACTCTGGAGGCAGAGGCAGTCGGATCTCTGTGAGTTTGAGACCAGCCTGGTCTACAAGAGCTACTTCCAGGACTGGCTCCAAAGCTGCAGAGAAACCTTGTCTCGAAAACAAAAAAAAAAAAAAAAAAAAAACCAAATATTTAAAAACGTTTTTAACATTTATAGGGGGGCAGAAAACAAGTTATAAGAGTCATTTCTCTCTTCCCAACATACTGGGCCCAGGGATCCAGCTCAAATCAGCAAGCTCAGAGGCAAGCACCTTTACTCACTGAGACATCTTGCTGGGTGTGGTGATTTGAATGAAAATGGCCCCAATAGGCTCATAGGGAGGGGCATTATTTGAAAGGACTAGGAGGTGTGGCCTTGTTGTAGGAAGTGTCACTGTGGGGTGGGTTTTGAGGTTTCAAAAGCCCCAAGCCAGGCCCAATGACTTTCTTTCTCTTTCTGCTGTTTGCAGATCCAAATGTAGAACTCTCAACTGCTCCAGCACCATGTCTGCCTACATGCTTCCATGCTACCCACCATGATAATGGACTAAACTTCTGAAACCGCAAGCCAGCCCCAACAAGATGCTTTCCTTTATAAGAGTTGTTATGGTCATGGGATCTCTCTACACAGCCATAGAACACTACTAAGACAAAAGCTGATACCAAGGAGTGGGGTGTTGTTGTGACAGGCCAGGCTGCTTGTTGGTGAAATGTAGACTTTGAGATTTTGGATTAGGAAAGCAGTTGAATGCTTTAAGGGGAGATTAATGGGTCATGCTAGTAGAGACATGGAAGATGCTGAAAGCAGTGTAAATTATGGTGGCCCAGCTCAGGAGGTTTCAGAGAATATTATTTAGTGGTGTAGAGACCATTCTTGTGATATTTTGGCAAAGAATGTGACTGACTTTTGCCCTTGTCCTAAAAATCTGCCTGAAGCCAAACTGAAGAGTTTTGGATTAATGGTGTGGGTTGGCAGTGGAGATTTCAAGACAGCCAAGTATTTGACAGTGTCGCTTGATTACTAATGCCCCATCTTATGCAGATCTATAATGACAAGGAGGTAACTGGCCGGGCGGTGGTGGTGCATGCCTTTAATCCCAGCATCCAGGAGGCAGAGGCAGGTGGAGGGGCAGGTGAGTTCGAGGCCAACCTGTTCTACAAGAGCTAGTTCCAGGAGAGGCTCCAAAGCTCAACTGAGTAAGGAAAAATATAAAATGTACAATTTGAGGAGAAAAGAAACACTAGGAAATTAAATGGCGCTAAGTCCAGTGCTCAAGGAGATAAAAGTATAAAGAAAAGTCTGATACTAAATGGAATGAAGGGGGTGGCAACTTCAGAGTAAGACTCTACCCAGCTAAACCTCCAACTTGTGTAAAGGAATTAAAGAAAAGTTTAAGTACCAGCGGTGGTGTTGCATGACCCTTTTTTTAAAAAAGATTTGTTTGTTTAGTATGTATAGAATGTTCTGTCTGCATGTATGGCTGCAGGCCAGAAGAGGGCAAAGTAGGCGCACACTTTTAATCCCAACAATTAGGAGGCAGAGGCAGGCAGATCTCTTTGAGTTCAAGGCCAGCTTGGTCTACAAGGAGAGTTCCAGGCCAGTCAGAGGAACCCTATCTCAAAAAAAAAAAAAGAAAGAGAGAGAGAGAAAAAAAAGAAAAGAGGAAAGAGAGAGAAAGAGAGACAGAGAAGCTTAAGCAGTGGAGGAAGCCATTGGAAACACACAGAAAGCGTATGCAGATGTAATTGAACAAGGGGGCCAAGTTCTAGTTCCAACAAGCAGCTTATTTTGCAGCTTCAGCCACATAGTTCTGGCTTTAGAGTCAAGTATAAAAAAGGGGTCTGCGAAATCTCCCTCTGCAGCTAAGGAAAGCTGCTGTGTCTCTGAAGAGTCCCTCAAGGAGGACCAGAGAGGTCATTGCCTGAAATCATGAAGGTAAAGCCTGGATTTCATTGGAGACCCTAAGATCTCCAAAGTAATGGGGTAACTGCTGAGGAGAGCTGCAGACTGGGTGTAGAACTAGACCAAGAGAGAAAAGTGTGTTACAGTCAACACAGCTGGAAAGAGTTGGAGGTCTGAAGAGCACTTTGACCTCAGACATGGAGATGCAGAGTTTGGAGATTGCCCAGCTGGTTTTCCGTCTTGCTTTGGTCCAGCATTTCCTCACTGTGCTCCCTTTCCTCCCTTTTGGAATGGCAATGTATATTCTGTGCCATGGTATGTTGGAAGCATGTGATCTGCTTTTTGATTTTGATTTTACAGGGGCTTACAGTTAAGGAATTTCCTTTAGTCTCAGAAGAGACTCTGAACTTTGAAGCAGTCTTGAAACTGAAAGACTATGGGGACTTTTGAAGTTGGACTGAATGTCATTTGCATTATGATATGGCTATAAACCTAAGGGAGCCAGGGAGTAGGATGTGGTTTAAATTTAAATGACTCCCATTGGTCTATAGGTTTGAATGATTGGTCATCAAGGAGAGATACTACTTGAGAGGGATTAGAAGGTGTGGCCTAGTTGGGATAGGTGTGGCCTTGTTGGAGGAATTGAGTCACTGGGGGTTGGCTTTAAGGTTTCAAAAGTTCAAGCCAGGACAAGTGTTTTTCTTGCTCTCTGCTACCTATGGATCCAAATGTAGTACTATTAGCTACTTCTTTAGCACCATGTCTGCTAATGTGCCACCATGCACCATGATGAGAATGGACTAATCCTCTGAAACTGTAAGTCAGCCCCAGCCCCAATTAAATGTTTTTTTTTATTTATTTACATTTTTTTTGTTTTTTTCTTTCGAGACAGGGTTTTTTTGTGGCTTTAGAGCCTTTCCTGGAACTAGCTCTTGTAGAATAGGCTGGCCTCCCAAGTGCTGGGTTTAAAGGTGTGCACCACCACCGCCCAGCTAATGTTTTTCTTTATAAAACTTTATAAAAAGTTGTCTTGGTAATGTTTCTCTTCACAGAAATTGAACACTGAGTAAGACAGGTGGCTCCCCACTCCATGAGATATTCTTCTACAGAAGGGGATGTAAAAGAAATCACATGTTTGGTGAAGAATTGTTCAGATTCTTATGTTTCCTAGAGGCTCATAAGCACAACTCTGGGTTCTTATGATTTTCCCTGAGAACTTCAACAGGAATCTTGCACATATACTTTGTTTTAAAAATATTGTATGGACAGATTCAACACAATGCCCATCAAAATCCCAGCAAAATTCTTCAAAAACCTCGAAAGAACAGTTCTCAACTTCATATGGAAAAGCAAAAAACCCAGGCTAGCCAAAACAATTCTGTACAATAAAAGAACTTCTGAAGGCATCATAATCCCTGACTTTAAACTCTACTACAGAGCTACAGTACTGAAAACAGCCTGGTATTGGCATCAGAACAGACAGGAGGATATCAATCCACACATCTTTGAACACCTGATCTTTGATAAAGAAGCAAAAAATATCAAATGGAAAAAAAGAAAGCATATTTAACAAGTGGTGCTGGCATAACTGGATATCAACATGTAGAAAAATGAAAATAGACCCATATCTATCACCATGCACAAAACTAAGTCCAAATGGATCAAAGACCTCAACATAAAGCCAGCCACACTGAACCTTATAGAAGAGAAAGCGGGAAGTACACTTGAATGCATTGGCACAGGGAACCACTTCCTAAATAAAACCCCAGCAGCACAGACACTGAGAGAAACAATTAATAAATGGGACCTCCTAAAACTGAAAAGCTTCTGTAAAGCAAAGGACACGGTCAACAAGACAAAACGACAGCCTACAGAATGGGAAAAGAGCTTCACTAATCCCACATCAGACAGAGGTCTGATCTCCAAAATATACAAGGAACTCAAGAAATTGGACAACAAAAGAACACATAATCCAATAAAAAAATGGAGGTCTGATCTCCAAAATATTCAAGGAACTCAAGAAATTGGACACCAAAAGATCACATAATTCAATTAAAAAAAATGGAGCACAGACCTAAACAGAGAACTCTCAACAGAGGAATCTAAAATGGCTGAAAGACACTTAAGGAAATGTTCAACATCCTTAGTCATCAGAGAAATGCAAATCAAAACAACTCTGAGATTCCATCTTACACCTGTAAGAATGGCCAAGATCAAAAACACTGATGGCAACTTATGCTGGAGAGGCTGTGAAGAAAAGGGAACACTTCTGTATTGCTGGTGGGAATGCAAGCTGGTACAACCCCTATGGATGTCAGTGTGGAGATTTCTCAGAAAATTAGGAAACAACCTTCCTCAAGACCCAGTAATACCACTTTTGGGTATATATCCAAAAGATGCTCAATCGTGCCACAAGGACATGTGCTCAACTATGTTCACAGCAGCTTTATTTGTCATAGCCAGAAACTGGAAACAACCTAAATGCCCCTCGATCGAAGAATGGATAAAAAAAATGTGGTACATTTACACAATGGAGTACTACACAGCAGAAAAAAAAATGACAGCCTGAATTTTGCAGGAAAATGGATGGAACTAGAAAGCATTATTTTGAGTGAGGTAACCCAGACACAGAAAGACAATTATCACATGTACTCACTCATAGGTGGTTTTTAAACATAAGGCAAAGAAAACCAGTCTACAAACCACAATCCCAGAGAATTTAGACAACAATACGGACACTAAGAGAGACCTACATAGAGCTAATCTACGTGGGAAGTAGAAAGTATAAAAAGACAAGATCTCCTGAATAAATTGGGAGCATGGGGACCTTGGGGGAGGGTTGAAAGGGGGAGGGGAAAGGCAGGGAGGGGAGCAGAGGAAAATGTAGAGCACAATAAATGTCAATAAAAAATGTTTAAAAGGGCTGGAGAGATGGCTCAATGGTTAAGAGCTTTGACTGCTCTTCCAAAGGTCCTGAATTCAATTCTCAGCAACCACATGTGCTCATAACCATCTGTAATGAGATCTGGTGCCCTCTTCTGGCCTGCAGGGATACATGCAGGCAGAACACTGAATACATAATAAATAAATAAATCTTTAAAAAAAATGTTTAAAAAATAGTGTATGGTTGGGCAGTGGTGGCGTGCACCTTTGAACCCAGCACTCGGGAGGCAGAGGCAGGTGGATGTCTGTGAGTGCAAGGCCAGCCTGGTCTACAGAATGAGTTCCAGAACAGCCAGAACAGCCACACACAGAGAAATGTTGTCTTAAAAAAAAATTTGGATGGTGCTTGTGTATGAGTCTGCTTGCCTGTGCGTGCATGTGGAAGCCAGTGGCTGACACTGAATGTCTTCCTCAGTCACTCTACACTTTTGGTTTTTGAGACAGGTTCTCTTATTGTACTTAGAGATCACCATTTCAGTGAGGATATCTAGTCAATGAGCGTCAGGGACCTGCCTATCTCCACTACAACCCCACCTCCACTGTCCCCCCTCTGGGGTTACAGGTATGTGCCACAAGACCTGCTTTTATGTGGGTGCTAGGGATCCAAACCTGTTCCTCACGTTTGCACAGCACTTTACCAAAAGCATCTCCAGTTTACTTTTGAGAGACTCAGACAGGCCCCTTTTATCTGATTTTCCTTTCTCATCAGGTCTTGATTGCTTTAGCACTTTACAAACTCGATTTGTATACTGACTGAAGTCACTTACAGCCACAGGAGCCTCTTCTATCTTGTAAAGATCATGGCCATCAGGGGCTCAGCAAAGCCACAAAAGCAGAACTCCAATGCCAAGGTACCTGCTGAGTTCACTGCCTTCACAACTGACCTGGTGAACAAGATGTCACACCACACTCAGGCCACCCTCTTTACTATTTTTTCCCCTTTGTTCTTCCCAGGAGTTCCAAGTCATAGATGCTAGGAGGGGCTCTTTAACGCAGATGTGATTTGCATTCTCTATCCCCTCATGCCCCTGCACAAACTGAACTTAGCACGTGCCCTGGTTTCATTTCTGTTGCTATGATAAAACACCTCGACCAAAAGCAACTTAAGGAAGAAACAGTTCATTTCAGCTGGTAGGTCCAGGTTACAGTCCATCCAAAGAGAAATCACATCGCATCCACACACAGATTTGTATAAATGAATGACCCGTGCTTCCTGCCTGCTGCTTATCCCCAGCTAGCTTTCTTCATTTATGTATATAGTCCATATTTGTGTGTGTGTGTGTGTGTGTGTGTGTGTGTGTGTGTGTGTGTGTGTGTGTGCGTGTGTGTGTGTGTGCTGCTCCTGCAAAGGACCCTGGTTCAAGACCTAGCATTCACATGGCAGCTCAGAATTATCATAACTCTAGTTCCAAGTGATCAGACACTTCTGGTCTCTGCATATACATTGTGCCCATACATACATGTGTACACATGCACATACAGAACACTCATACACATAAAATTAAAAATAGTAAAATTTAAAAATATAGGGCATTCCATTAACTGTGGATCTCAGGTAAACTGTTTTAGTAAATTATGTCCTGTGAAATGTTTGGGACATACACTTATCTTGCTGTTGTGGGACATTTTTCACTGTGTCAAAATGTATTGCTGAGATTGTTGTAATAAAAAGCTGAACGGCCAATAGGTAGGCAGGAGGTATAGGCAGGACTTCTAGGCAGAGAGAGGAAGTAGGAGGAGATAATCAAGGCACAGGGAGATACCAACAAGATGTGGAGGAAGTCAGACATACAGAATGAATGAAAGGTAAAAAGCCACGAAGTGGGGCTGGAGAGATGGCTCAGCAGTTAAGAGCATTGGCTGCTCTTCCAGAGGACCTGGGTTCAATTCCCAGCACCCACATGGCAGCTCACAACTGTCTGTAACTTCGGTTCAGGGGATCTGATACTTTCAGACCAATGCCCATAAAATAAAGTTAAATAAAAGCCACGAGGCAAAATGTAGATTAATATAAATGGGTTAATTTAAGTTCTAAGAGCTAGTGGGACAAGCCTAAGCTAAGGCTGAGCTTTCATAATTACTAAGAAGTTTCCATGTCATTATTTGTGAGCTGGTGGCCCAAAGAAAAATCCATCTACATCTGACATTCCAGTTTAGTTGTGTATGTTGTATTCCATCTAGCAACTGCACCATGATACCAAGTAGGAAAGAACTCAGGCCTGGATCAGCACCATGGCTGGAAGCAAACCCACACCAACTCCTCTGTCCCCAGTACCTGGGAGTTAGTTGGTTTAGTCCCATCAAACCAACTTACTGATAGTTTTTCAGGTGCCCGAGCCCCCTATGACAAATTCCCCCATCCTTCAGTTTCTGCTCAGTGAGGTGACCTGAACATTTTTGATTTCTAGAACTTTCTCTGTATGCAATCACATACACTTCTGGGTCAGCAACCCAGAAGTGATCTCTCTAGTCATCCATCTTCCTGCCCCAGGCTCTAGGCACATGGAAAAGCCTAGCCTGCTGGTTTCTTACTGTTTCTAATGCCCTGGGATATTGCTAAAGATTTGTCATGGCAAGGACCTCTGATGTGGGATTCCCCTCTGTATGCTGTGAATACATTGGTTAATAGAGAAACTGTCTTGGGCCTGCACAGGGAGTAGAGGTAGGTGGGCAAAACTAAGCTGAATGCTGGGAGACAGAAGGTGTAGTCAGAGAGAAGCCATGTAGCCCCACTGGAGCCGGATGGAACTTTACCTGGTAAGCCACTGCCACGTGGCGATACACAGATTAATAGAAATGGGTTAAATTAAGAAGTAAGAGTTATTGAGTGAGGTAACCCAGACACAGAAAGACAATTATCACATGTACTCACTCATAGGTGGTTTTTAAACATAAGGCAAAGAAAACCATCTTACAAACCACAATCCCAGAGAATTTAGACAACAATACGGACACTAAGAGAGACCTACATAGATCTAATCTACGTGGGAAGTAGAAAGTATAAAAAGACAAGATCTCCTGA